>JAYEVJ010000275.1:0-169605 GCA_036346265.1 Melocanna baccifera
GCGCCTGAGTCGGAAGTAGATGTCTGGCGCTTTGTCCCTACCCCTCAGTGGTGGCGGAGTGGCGCCTGGTCAGTAGGCGTCGCGGCGCTCCAGTCCTACCCCTCGGAGTGGTGGCGTGATTGCGCCTTGTCGGCATGACAGGGCGCTCCGTCCCTACCCTTCAAAGTGGTGGCAGCGGGAGCCGCGCAGGTCAAGTAGATCTTGTGACGCTCGAGTCCCCTACCCCTAGAAGTGGTGGCGGCGGTCTTTGGCGCCTAGATCAAGAAGAATGCGGGAGCACTCGCCCCTACCCTTTGAAGTGGTGGCAGCGGAGGCGGACGCCTGTCGAAAGTGAGCGCATGGCGCTCCGTCCCCTACCCTTGAAGTGGTGGCGGTAGCCGCGCCTGGTCGGAAATGATGCAGCGCTCCGTCCCTTACCGCCGGGTGGTGGCAGCAGAGCTCGCGCTGGTCCAGCAGACGCGTGAGCACTCCGTCCCCTACCCTTAAAGTGGTGGCAGCTGAGTGGCGCCTAGTCGAAGCCTAGACGCCACGAGCGCTCGTCCCCTACCCACCGGTGGTGGCGGCGGGGCTGGTGTCTAGTCAGTAGATGTGCAAGCGCTCCGTTCCTACCCTTGAAATGGTGGCAGTGAGTGGTGCCTAGTCGAAAATGAGCCTTGAGGCATCCGTCCCACCACACCGGATAGGATAAGGATAAAGCAGGCTTGGGAATTACAGAACTAGCTCCGTAGGCCCGCGCCTCGCGATCGATGCGGAGTTCACGAGCACAAGCTGTTTCCCATAATTGTGGATATTGACGGAACATCAGGAGTGGGATTCACGAGTTTCTATGCACATCGCTTCTGGTACCGGAGGCCTTTGCTTGCCTTCGTTGTTGCCAGGCCCGTGATAGGGGAACACGTGAAGCACAATTGGCAGAACCCTGTAATTGAGGCGGGACGGTACTATTGCATCACATGCACCTGGAACGGTCGATGAGATGGATGGGGCGCAATTGGCGGGGTCTCGCGTTCGGGACTCTTTAAAAGGGGGAGCAGGCGAGTGAAGTATCACTCACCTTCCCAAACATTGGTGCGCTTGCAAGTTCCCCTCTTAAACCCATAGCCCCTACTCTGCCCCAGCTTCCTCCGGTGCTTCTTTACCGGCGCCGATAGCAACAAGGGCTCCCACACGCGGCTGATGCTGCCGGGACTACCGCGGGGTCGAACACCCCGTCCACACGGGGTGGACGTGACGCCGCGGTGTGGGGCCCCTTCTCCAACTCGCCTAAGGGTCGTGGCTGATGAAGGGTGGTGGGCAATTCACTTGTACTTCCGCGAGGAAACTTTCGGCTTCGGGGGTAGACCTCCCTTTGCCGCCAGCGAGGTCACGCCTTGCCTGGGGTGCCTCTTACAAGCGCCTTACCTCCCCCTAGTCTCCTCCCCTAGCTCGAGGATGCTCCTGATGGGGGGCTTTTTGTTAGTGATATGCCCTAGAGGCAACATGGAGATGTTGTATATATCACATACTATGTTTATGATACATTACTTTGTTCCTTGGAATAGACATCATCATTATTGATCAATGAGTATGTGACTTATTCATTAGACTCTTAAATGTTAAAATGTTGCTATTTCTAAATGATCCACGATCGATATCATATGAGGAACAAATATGATTCAAAGACAAAGATCAAAGATATGTATTGATTGATGATCATGTCTCATGGATCATGGTATGGTGATACCAAATCAATAATATGGACATGTGTTAGTGAACATATGTTGGATAGACCTGCCATGAAACATGTAGTGGGACATGTGTTATTTTGGGACTACTAAACACTACTCCGTAACTGGGTAGTCATAAAAGTAGTCTTCAGGTTTGCCATGAAACATGTAGTGGGATGTGAATGATCAAGATAGAATTTACCCTCCTTATGGGAGAGATATCTTCGCCCTCGATGTAATGGATTATGAAAGTGCATGGCCATGCCAAGGTGATTGAGGAGTCAATCACAAGTTTATAATCCATCACGGAATCGAGAGAGTGATTGAGCTATTAAGAGGATGACACAGGTCTCGCCTTGAGCTCAATCTATATCGTGAGGCAAAGGGATTCGTACATGAGAGAACATTACAGTTCAAATGAAAGACTAACGCGTGCGCAGGGAGAACACCCGCATCTTATTTATACTTCGAAGAGTGCGTGGGAATATCATCCACGTCTTATTTATACTCCGGAGAGTGCGTACGGAGGCGGATCTCGACGCTACATCTTATTTATACTCCGTAGAGTGCGCGCAAAGGCGTCCCCCCGCTGTGTCTTATTTATACTCTGAAGAGTGCGTATGGCGATTGCGCAGAGGCTACGAAAGCAGAAAATAAAACTTTTCTACCGCGCACACCAGGCATCATGCTAAGGAAGGATCATGGATCGTTACCACTAGACGCGTAGCGCAGCGGAAGAAGAGTTGGAAACCGATCCAACCACGCGCATCGAGGTAGTAGTGGAATTAGCCGATCGTCCCGAATGCATCGCCTCTCCTCCTGCGATCAACCACACCACGAGCGGATCAAATCTGTAGGTTCTGACGCCGATCAACACCGCAACGAGCAGCACCTCCATCGGTATCCACACGTCTAGGGCTGGAACGCCGATCGTGAGTGTACTAGCACTCGTGAGCGGCTAGGGTTTGGCTCGGGAGGTGGCGGCTAGGGTTATGCTAGAGGTTAACAGAGCGCGTCTCCTCACCCCTCGCTCCATATATAGAACCTCTCACTTGGGCCTTGTGGACCGAGGCCCAATGATGAGGACATCACTTCTTTGGATACACACAACATTCCTCCACTTGACATTCAAGGATCAATCACTAGAGCTCGCGCCCGACAATTGAATTTACAGGTGAGCTCGTTCCTAAGTACTTCCTTTTAAACATTTGAGAATTGATTGCTACCTAATGATTTAATTATAATTAGGAACCATGGAGAGGACCTGGAAGTACTTGGAGAAGGGCTATGAGGTGCACAAGTCCAGCAAGGGCGGTCGAATCATGTTGGAGACCCAACTCAAGCCGACATTGAATCCAATTTGGAGTCCAGAACCAAGCCGCACTAAAACGGACGCCCAGATCGCATCCGAACTCCATTTTGGACGTTCCACATATGTATGGAAAGCTGAGAAGACGACCTTTCCAATGGCTCTAGTCCTAGGTCCAAATTCCATCAGAGTCAATGGGAATCATCAAAACAATTGGGCTTTCAGAATCTATCAGGGTGCTGCGCCACCGTCTTTTGGGCCGTTCAGCTTTGTATCGTGTTGGAGCCCATTAGGGCGCGTCCAGGGGTTTTGAACACCCCTCACCCCTCTATATCCAGCCGCCACCCCCACCATTAGGGTTTGGGGTTTTGCTTAGATTAATTCTGTCTTGAACCGTTTCGCCGTTCATCGGTTTGTGAGACCCCAACTTTCGAGTGCTAAATCAATACATATGCAAATCCGTTGTGTTCTTCCTTGTTCTTGCTTGTGTTCTTCGATTTACAGGCGAGGATTAGCCTTCTTGGTAAGGTCAACCGGACAGCGCACAGTTGATAACCTGAGGAGACGTGGTGCTGCGATTGCGGGGTTCGGAACGTGTTGTTGGAAGCCGAATCGAGTTGTGTCGCGCCTCCACTAAATCGAACATATCCAGAACATGTTGGAAGATCAGGATCTTGTTCCCATCACCCAATAGGAGTCTATTCGGATCTCTATCCGAATTGAGCCCACATCCGAATCATATTCGAATTAGTGTTCCAACCCGTTAAGCGTGCGACCCTGTAGGTTCACGTATACTTGGTCGTGACCCGAAAACGCCTTTCCAGTCACCCTGTTAATAGCGGCCTCTAGTAAGACATATTAACCCCAAAGTATACGTAAAGATCATATCAGCTGAACCTGTAATGTTCAAATGTACGAATCCCTTTGCCTCACGATATAGATTGAGCTCAAGGCGAGACCTGTGTCATCCTCTTAATAGCTCAATCACTCTCTCGATTCCGTGATGGATTATATACTTGTGATTGACTCCTCAATCACCTTGGCATGGCCATGCACTTTCATAATCTATTACATCGAAGGGCCCAGAGATATCTCTCCCATAAGGAGGGGTAAATTCTATCTTGATCATTCACATCCCACTACATGTTTCATGGCAAACCTGAAGACTACTTTTATGACTACCCAGTTACGGAGTAGTGTTTAGTAGTCCCAAAATAAGCTACTACGCATGTTGGAAACCATGATGATCTCAAGTCTAAGGATTCTACATAAACACTACTTGAGACCAACTGATAACACATGGAATCTCTGCAGTGTCTCATGGCGGGTCTATCCAACATATGTTCACTAACACATGTCCATATTATTGATTTGGTATCACCATACCATGATCCATGAGACATAATCATCAATCAATACATATGCTGATCTTTGTCTTTCAATCATATTTGTTCCTCATATGATATATGATCAGGGATCATTTAGAAATAGCAACATTTTAGCATTAAGAGTCTCATGAATAAGTTACATACTCATTGATCAACAATGATAATGTCTATTTCAAGGAACAAACTAATGTATCATAAACATAGTATGTGATATATACAACATCTCCATGTTGCCTCTAGGGCATATCACTAACAGTCTCCCACTTACACTAGAGTCAACCATGTAGGTATCTAATACCCATTGCCCCAGTGTGAGCCTCATGCTTTGGTTGGAGAAGCGGCTTTGTCAACGGATCTGCAATGTTTAAATCCGTTTTACTTTGCATATCTTCACATCGCCTCTCTCCACTATCTCGGATGAGATGAAATCGCGTAAAATGTGCTTGGACTTCAGTGCGATCTAGGCTCCTTGGCTTGTGCAATGGCCCCACTATTGTCACAAATATAGGTCCATTGGGTGGAGGCACTAGCCATCACACCAAGCTCAAACAAATTTCTGATCCAAACAGCCTCTTTAGCGCCTTCTAAGCTGCTATGTACTCGGCCATTTGTAGAATCAAAGAACCGCCTCCTCGCTTGGAACTCTTCCACTCACCGCACCGCCATTCAGCAGAACACAAATCCATATTACGATCTAAAATCATCTTTGTCAGTTTGGAAGCTAGCATCGATGTAACCATTTACAACGAGCTCTTCCTCACCCCCATAGACGAGGAGCACATCTTTAGTTCTTCTCAAGTACTTCAAGATGTTCTTTACGGCAATCCAGTGACTTTCACCTGGATCTAACTGGTATCTACTCGTAGCACTTAAAGCATGCGAGACATCTGGACGTGTACAAAGCATAGCATACATAATGGACCCAATAGCCGAAGCATATGGAATCGCATTCATTTTATCCCACTCATCAGGTATACTAGGACACTGATTCTTACTAAGGTTTATACCATGTGACATCGGTAGAAAGCCTTTCTTAGAATCCTGCATGTTGAACCTTTTCAACACCTTGTCAATGTACGTATCTTGGTTTAATCCAATTAGCCTTTTTGATCTATCTCTATAGATCTTGATGCCCAGAATATATGCCGTATCTCCTAAGTCTTTCATAGAGAAACTATTTTTTAATAAAGACTTAACATATTCGAGCATTGGAATGTCATTTCCAATCAGTAATATGTCATCCACATATAAGACCAGAAATACGAGTGCGCTCCCACTAGCCTTTTTGTAAACACAAGGCTCTTCTTCGTCCATCTATGTTGCGAATCGCTAGAATGATCCGAATAGACTTTAGCATTGCGACGGGCGAAAAAGTTTCATCATAATCAACACCTTGAATTTGTTTGAAACCTTTGGCCACCAATCGCGCTTTATAGATATGAACATTTCCATCTATGTCTATATTTTTCTTGAAAATCCATTTGCACTCAATAGTTTTAACACCATCAGGTGGATCAACCAAGTTCCAAACTTGATTCTTGTGCGGTGGATTCATTTTGGATCTCATGGCTTCAAGCCATTTCGTAGTCTGGTCCCACCATCGCTTCTTCATAGGTCTTAGACTCATCGTTGTCTAACAACAATATGTCCCGTTGTTGAGTAGTCAAGAACATGTACCTCTCAGGTGCACGACGTGACCTCTCTGACCTACGTGGTGCAGGTGTGTCCTGGCATGATTCTACAATAGTTTGTTCATCCTGTTGTGGTTTTGTTGGAGCCAAACATTTTCGTGTGTTTTTGAATTTCTTCAAGTTGTACCATGCTCCCACTATCCCTTCTTGAGAGAAACTCTTCTCTAAGAAGACACCATGTAGGCGCACAAACACTTTGCCTTCTTCTTGATTATAGAAGTAATATCCTTTTGTTTCTTTAGAATACCCGATAAAGAAGCATTTATCAGATTTAGGAGTGAGCTTATCAGATTGTAAACGTTTTACATAAGTCTCACATCCCCAAATCTTAAGAAAAGACAAGCTAGGACGTTGTCCTGTCCACATCTCAATGGTAAGATTAAAGTTGAAACCTCCCAAATTAGTCAGCCAGGTCCATCCCATACTAGACATGTGGTTTGCACGGTAAGGCTCAGTTCGATGGCGCACAAAGTTAAGTCCTTAAGTATACCTGGGCGAGACTACCACATCCCCCAAAGTGCACCTGCACTTCCCCCTTTACTGCACGATCACTCACCCGGGTGCAAAACCAAGTTTGCATAACGACCGCCGATGACGCACCAACGTCATGGCACAAATTTTAATATACGTGGCACCAACCACAGTTCCATATCTCATTAAGTCAAATTGATTAATCACATGTGATGATAAAACCCGATCGTAACAATAAGCAAGGCTAAGCATCTAGTCGCATAACCCATGTGATAAATATTCTAGCATCACTAGTAAGTTTCCAAACCTATGGTGACAATGGTATCATGGAATTCCAAAATATCAAGGAGGTATAATCTCAATTGCGGCGATAACTACCAAAGCAAAAGGATTGAATAAAAATAGCGATGCGATGTAATTTAAAACAAAATAATTAAATAATAGATTGCAAACTGAGTTCAACATGATCAAAGGGCACGACTTGTCTTGGTTAGTCTTCGGCTGAACTGGAACCTCGCTCCTCGAATCCAGATCTAGCGAGAGAAAACGATCAAAAATGAAGAAATACATAAAATGATAAGCAAATGAACTCCAAAATTCACAAAACCAGAACCAACAGCTAGAGCTCGATTTTAGATGAATTTAGAAAAAGAATGTCAATTAGTGATATGCTCTCGGAAGATAAATAGAAATTAAAGGCGGAAAACATGGAGATGTTGTATATATCACATACTATGTTTATGGAGATATATATCACTTATGTTTATGATACATTACTTGGAATAGACATCATCATTATTGATCAATGAGTATGTGACTTATTCATGAGACTCTTAAATACTAAGATGTTGCTATTTCTAAATGATCACTGATCGTATATCATATGAGGAACAAATATGATTCAAAGACAAAGATCGACATATGTATTGATTGATGATCATGTCTCATGGATCATGGTATGGTGATACCAAATCAATAATATGGACATGTGTTAGTGAACATATGTTGGATAGACTGCCATGAGACACTGCAGAGATTCCATGTGTCATCGTTGGTCTCAAGTAGTGTTTATGTAGAATCCTTAGACTTGAGATCATCATGGTTCCCAACATGAGTAGTAGCTTATTTTGGGACTACTAAACACTACTCCGTGGCTGGGTAGTCATAAAAGTAGTCTTCGGGTTTGCCATGAAACATGTAGTGGGATGTGAATGATCAAGATAGAATTTGCCCCTCCTTATGGGAGAGATATCTCTAGGCCTCGATGTAATGGATTATGAAAGTGCATGGCCATGCCAAGGTGATTGAGGAGTCAATCACGAGTTTATAATCCATCACGGAATCGAGAGAGTGATTGAGCTATTAAGAGGATGACACGAGTCTCGCCTTGAGCTCAATCTATATCGTGAGGCAAAGGGATTAGTACATGAGAGAACATTACAGTTCAGTGATATGATCTTTACATATACTTTGGGGTTAATATGTCTTACTAGAGGCCGCTATTAACATGGTAACCGAAAGGCGTTTCGGGTCACGACCAAGTATACGTGAACCTCTGTGGTCGCACGCTTAACGGGTTGGAACACTAATTCGAATATGATTCGGATATGGGCTCAATTCGGATAGAGATCCGAATAGACTCCTAATGGGCCTCGGTCCACAAGGCCCACGTGAGGAGGTCTATATATATGGAGGCGAGGGGTGAGGGATTCGTCCTGTTAACATCTAGCAAAACCCTAGCCGCCACCTCCCGAGCCAAACCCTAGGCGCTCACGAGTGCTAGTACACTCGCGATCGGCGTTCCACCCCGGGCGTGTGGATACCGGTGGAGGCGCTGCTCGTTGCGATGTTGATCGGCGTGCGTGGAGGAGACGATCTGTTCGGGACGATCGGCTACTTCCACTACTACCTCGACGCAGCGTGATTGGATCGGTTTCCAATTCTTCTTCATTGCGCTGCGCGTCTAAGTGGTAACGATCCATGATCCTTCCTTAGCATGATGTTCTTGGTGCGCGGTAGAAAAGTTTTGTTTTACGCTTCCGTAGCCTCACAGTATTCCAATAGTGGTATCGAGCCATCTTGCTTAGTTTGCAATCTGGATCAGCGCATATGTTGATATGCGATAGTAGTAGATTGGATCTATTCTAGATCGTTCTAAATAATCGGTAGTAGCGGGTTGATGAGATCAATCGGTCATAAGGGTTGAAATAGGTATGAGTTGATAGCATCATAAGGCCAAAAAGATTAGTTCGTGCTCCTTCTTTGATGTACGCGCGACTTGCCCCTACCATTTGGAATCACCATCGGGGCTAGCTGCGCGCACAATCGATAGATCGAGCCAACGGATCGAGGTCTTGTGTTGTGGTCTCCTCAAGTATACCGATCGCGATGATCAATATGATTGATCTAATGAAAATTGACATTTTGAATGGCTCGGTTTGGGTTGATTTGATCGGCTCGATAAGATTTTCATAGCGATTTCATAGATCGATCTATGAGACATTTTGAATCGGCTCGTGACCGCCGTGTATCCCCCTTGTATAGCGTCTTGGGTTCACATCGTTAGGTAGAATGCGATTCTCGTCTAACTTGTTTTTGCAGAGGAATGATGTGAATAGTATGGCCCTATAGCTTATTTGAATGTATGAGATGTATGTGATGCATGTAACATTCGTTCATGGCCTGCGTGTCATGATTATTTCAGCTATTGTTAGCTGTATATATTGTATTTAACGACTGCGTGTCGACCTTAATGCTTGAATCTATCTTTGTAATCTTCAATTTCTAGCTATTATAGGTAGTAGCCTAGTTTTGAGGTTACAAGCTTTTAAGCATGGTGGCCTAAAGGAGTGATGTGGAGGATGGAGATCGTCTACACCTACTTGGAGATGGATATCACCATTTTTGGGCCATACTACTTCACGATTAAATGTGTTTATCTATGATGTTATCTATATTATTCTTATGCAATGATATATGTGATATGTTGCTTTGGTAGGATAGAATCCCTCTTAAAATTAGGTGTTAATGCCCTTCCATATGTTGCACCAAAAGATAATGATCACCGCATGGTAGGTCTACCAAAGTAGAGTGCCATCGGTTATCATCATCATTTGGGGTAGATGTCGGACATCTACATGCGGAAGCATTTGGTTTACTTAACAAGGTTATCAAAATAGTTTTGGACCTTGGGGCATAGATTGGGGCCGAGGCATACTGATGTCACCCAAAGTAGAGTCACATAGGGATGTGATTAGCAAGGTGTTGCTTACCCATGTCACTAGTTTTCTAGCCGTGATGCCAAAGCTCACTAGGAATTAGTGAAATGAGGATCTTTACCCACTATGTAACTTAGAGAGAGTTTTTGTTGCAAAACTCATAGTGGGAGTCTTTTGCTAAATAGTTTAATAAAAGATGAACATAAACATAGTGCTAAACTTTGCATATTCTTGTGTTGTAGATCATGTCAGCTAACGCCGCATCCAGTACTTTTAATTTGCGATCTGTTCTTGAGAAAGAAAAACTCAATGGAACAAACTTTTTGGATTGGTATCGCAACTTGAGAATTGTTCTCAAGCAAGAGCGCAAGGAGTATGTCCTTGAGTCTCCTTACCCCGAAGACTTGCTCGATAATGCTCTCGTGGCTGCACGGAGAGCTTATGAGAAGCAAACGAATGATTGCCTTGATGTGAGCTGTCTCATGCTTGCCACAATGTCCTCTGAGCTTCAGAAGCAATATGAGAACACAGATGCCTACAATATCATTGTGGGGCTACGTGGTATGTTTGAGAACCAAGCAAGGGCTGAGAGGTTCAATACTTCAAAGTCCTTATTTGCGTGCGAGCTTGCGAGAGGAATCCGTCGGCCCTCATGTGATTAAGATGATTGGCTACATTGAGAGTCCGGAAAAGCTTGGTTTTCCCTTAGCCAAGAGTTGGCTCTGCGATGTGATTCTCGATCGCTCCCCGAGCTTTGAGCCATTCATAATGAACTTTCACATGAACAACTGGACAAGACCGGTGAGTTGCATGGGATGCTAAAATCTGCCGAGGAAAGCATTAAGAAAAGAGCAATCATGTGATGATGATGCGAGAAGGCAAGGGCAAGCCCTATGTCAAGAGAATCGCGGTCAAAGAAAGAAAGCTCTGATGCGATCGCGAGCGGTTCTAAGGCCAAGAAAGACAAGAAGGGCGATGCTCATCCGATGCAGATTGTTACTCTGTAAGCAATCGGGACATTGGAAAAGGAACGCCCAAAGTACTTGGAGGATCTTGAGAAGAAGAAGGAAGTATGACTTCCACTCCGGTATAAATGTTATAGAAATCAATCTTGCTACTTCATCCACTAATTCTTGGGTATTTGATACCGGATCGGTTGCTCACATTTGCAAATCGTTGCGGGGCTAATAAGAAGTAGAAGTTTGAGGAGGAGCGAAGTGGATCTTCGCGTTGGCAATGGAGCAAAAGTTGCTGCGGTAGCTGTTGGCACCATGCCATTGTCTTTACCTTCGAGATTAGTTTTGGAATTGAATAATTGTTATTGTGTTCCATCTCTTTCAAAGAACATTATTTCGCTTCATGTTTGCAAGCGAAGGTTATGACTTTAAATCTATGGACAATGGTTGTTCTCTTTATTTCAAAGATATGTTCTATTGTCATACTCCATTGGTGAATGGGTTATACGTTCTTACTCTTGAAGGGTCACGGTCTATAACATTAATGCAAAGAGGCAACGTCCGAATGATTTGAATCCCACGTTTATTTGGCATCGCCGCTAGGTCACATAAATGAGAAAGCGCATGCGAAGCTCCATAGAGATGGTATTCGCACTCATTTGATTTTGAATCATTAGAGACATGCGAATCTTGTTTACTTGGCAAGATGACAAAGGCACCTTTCACCGGTCAAGGTGAGCGGGCAAATGACTTATTGGCACTCGTACATACCGATGTATGTGGACCAATGAGCTTAACGACCAGAGGTGGTTTTCGAGACTTCATAACTTTTATCGATGACTTTAGTAGATATGGGTATATCTACGATGAAGCATAAGTCGAATCCTTTGAAAAGTTCAAAGAATTCCAAAATGAAGTGCAAAATCATTTAGGCAAGACAATCAAGTTTCTACGATCCGATCGTGGAGGCGAGTATTTGAGCCATGAGTTTGGCAATCATCTAAAGGATTGTGGAATTGTTCCACAATTGACTCGCCAGAACACCTCAATGGAATGGGGTATCGAACGGAGAAATCGCACCTTATTAGATATGGTGCGCCCATGATGAGCCAAAGTGATCTTCCGTTGTCTTTTTGGGGTGCGCTCTTGAAACAGCGCGTTCACACTAAACAGGTTCCATCAAAATCGGTAGAAAAGACACCATATGAGATGTGGACGGGACAACGCCCTAGCTTGTCTTTTCTTAAGATTTGGGGATGTGAGGCTTATGTAAAACGTTTACAATCTGATAAGCTCACTCCTAAATCGATAAATGCTTCTTTATCGGGTATCCTAAGGAAACAAAAGGATATTACTTTTATAATCGAGGAGAAGGCAAAGTGTTTGTCGCTTGGCATGGTGTCTTCTTAGAGAAAGAGTTTCTCTCAAGAAGGGATAGTGGGAGCACGAGTGCAACTTGAAGAAATTCAAGAAACACACGATAACGTTTCAGCTCCTCTGAACCACAGCGGGATGAACAAGCTGTTGAAGAACACATTGTGGACACACGCACCACGTAGGTCGAGAAAGGTCACGTCGTGCACAGAGAGGTACATGTTCTTGACTACTCAACAACGGGACATATTGTTGTTAGACAACGATGAGCCTAAGACCTATGAAGAAGCGATGGTGGGACGGACTCGAGAAATGGCTTGAAGCCATGAGATCGAAATTGAATCCATGCACGATAATCAAGTTTGGAACTTGGTTGATCCACTGATGGTGTTAAAACCATTGAATGCAAATGGGTTTTCAAGAAAAGATAGACATAGATGGAAATGTTCACATCTATAAAGCGCGATTGGTGGCCAAAGGTTTCAAACAAATTCAAGGTATTGATTATGATGAAACTTTTCGCCGTCGCAATGCTAAAGTCTATTCGGATCATTCTAGCGATTGCTGCATATTTCGACTATGAAATATGGCAAATGGATGTCAAAACAGCTTTCCTTAATGGAAATCTGAGTGAGGATGTGTACATGACACAGCCCACGGGTTTTGTCGATCCGCAATCGTTGGAAAGATATGCAAGCTCCAAAGATCCATTTATGGATTAAAGCGAGCATCTCGGAGTTGGAACATTCGTTTTGATGAAGTAATCAAAGGGTTTGGTTTCATCAAGAGCGAAGAAGAGCCTTGTGTTTACAAAAGGCTAGTGGGAGCGCACTCGTATTTACGGTCTTATATGTGGATGACATATTCTCGATCGGAAATGACATTCCTTTGCTTTCGAATCTGTTAAGTCTTCATTAAAAATAGTTTCTCTATGAAAGACTTAGGAGAGCGACATATATTCAGGCATCAAGATCTATAGAGATAGATCAAAAGGCTAATTGGATTAAGCCAAGATACGTACATTGACAAGGTGTTGAAAAGGTTCAATATGCATGATTCCAAGAAAGGTTTTCTACCTATGTCACATGGTATAAATCTTAGCAAGAATCGGTGTCCTAGTACACCGATGATGGCGGGATAAAATGAATGCGATTCCATATGCTTGGCTATTGGGTCCATTATGTATGCCATGCTTTGTACACGTCGGATGTTTCGTATGCTTTAAGTGCTACGAGTAGATACCGATCAGATCGGTGAAAGTCAACTGGATTGCCGTAAAGAACATCTTGAAGTACTTGAGAAGAACTAAAGATGTGTTCCTTGTCTATGGAGGTGAGGAAGAGCTCGTTGTAAATGGTTACACCGATGCTAGCTTCCAAGCGACAAAGATGATTTTAGATCGCAATCTGGATTTGTGTTACTTTGAATGGCGGTGCGGTAAGTGGAAGAGTTCCAAGCAAGCAGACGGTTCTTGATTCTACATGAAGCCGAGTACATAGCAGCGAGAAGGCGCCAAAGAGGCTGTTTGGATCAAGAAATTTATTTACGAGCTTGGTGTGATGGCTAGTGCCTCGGCCCAATGGACCTCTCTTGTGACAATAGTGGGGCCATTGCGCAAACCAAAGAGCCTAGATCGCACGAAGTCCAAGCACATTTTACGGCGATTTCATCTCATCGCGAGATAGTGGAGAGCGATGTGAAGATATGCAAAGTACAAGCGGATTTGAACATTGCAGATCCGTTGACAAAGCCGCTTCCCGACCAAAGCATGAGGCTCACACTAGGGCAATGGGTATTAGATACCTACATGGTTGACTCTAGTGCAAGTGGGAGATCATTAGTGATATGCCCTAGAGGCAACATGGAGATGTTGTATATATCACATACTATGTTTATGATACATTACTTTGTTCCTTGGAATAGACATCATCATTATTGATCAATGAGTATGTGACTTATTCATGAGACTCTTAAATACTAAGATGTTGCTATTTCTAAATGATCACCGATCGTATATCATATGAGGAACAAATATGATTCAAAGACAAAGATCAGCATATGTATTGATTGATGATCATGTCTCATGGATCATGGTATGGTGATACCAAATCAATAATATGGACATGTGTTAGTGAACATATGTTGGATAGACTGCCATGAGACACTGCAGAGATTCCATGTGTCATCGGTTGGTCTCAAGTAGTGTTTATGTAGAATCCTTAGACTTGAGATCATCATGGTTCCCAACATGAGTAGTAGCTTATTTTGGGACTACTAAACACTACTCCGTGGCTGGGTAGTCATAAAAGTAGTCTTGGTTTGCCATGAAACATGTAGTGGGATGTGAATGATCAAGATAGAATTTGCCCCTCCTTATGGGAGAGATATCTCTGGGCCTCGATGTAATGGATTATGAAAGTGCATGGCCATGCCAAGGTGATTGAGGAGTCAATCACAAGTTTATAATCCATCACGGAATCGAGAGAGTGATTGAGCTATTAAGAGGATGACACGAGTCTCGCCTTGAGCTCAATCTATATCGTGAGGCAAAGGGATTCGTACATGAGAGAACATTACGAGTTCAGCCGATATGATCTTTACATATACTTTGGGGTTAATATGTCTTACTAGAGGCGCTATTAACATGGTGGCCGGAAAGGCGTTTCGGTCACGACCAAGTATACGTGAACCTCTGTGGTCGCACGCTTAACGGGTTGGAACACTAATTCGAATATGATTCGGATATGGGCTCAATTTGGATAAAGATCGAATAGACTCCTAATGGGCCTTGGTCCACAAGGCCCACGTGAGAGGTCTATATATGGAGGCGAGGGGCTGAGGATTCGTCCCTGTT
The DNA here is from genome assembly GCA_036346265.1 of Melocanna baccifera. Taxonomy (NCBI): domain Eukaryota; kingdom Viridiplantae; phylum Streptophyta; class Magnoliopsida; order Poales; family Poaceae; genus Melocanna; species Melocanna baccifera. The sequence goes on from JAYEVJ010000275.1 coordinate 14,968, forward strand.
AACATCTAGCAAAACCCTAGCCGCCACCTCGAGGCCAAACCCTAGCTGCTCACGAGTGCTAGTACACTCGCGATCGGCGTTCGGCCCGGACGTGTGGATACGGTGGAGCGCTGCTCGTTGCGATCTTGATCGGCGTGCGTGGAGGAGCGATCTGTTGGGACGATCGGCTACTTCCACTACTACCTCGGCAGCGTGATTGGATCGGTTTCCAATTCTTCTTCATTGCTGCTGGCGTCTAAGTGGTAACGATCCATGATCCTTAGCATGATGTTCTTGGAGTGCGCGGTAGAAAAGTTTTGTTTTACGCTCGTAGCCTACGCGTATTCCTTTACTTTTCACTTGCACCTCAACAAGCGGTCTTGCAACTCCAGAAGCGGACTTTGACGTCCCCGTGTCGGGGCCGCACGCCCCTGGGGGTGGCTTTAATGAGCGCTGTCGTCTCTTCTCCGGAAGCGTAGGGCATTGAGCTCCTGCGTCGCCTCTTCTCCACGGTGTCACGGGCCAGCTCGTTTTGCATGACGCTGTTGCCAGGCTATGGCGCCAGGAGGAAGCTTCTAATAACTCCGAACTAAGGGAGTCCCCCTTAATGGGTGCCGCACCTGTGTATTTTGAAAGTGTATGTGCGGCACCTCACCCTTGTAACCGCGACATTCTGTCCATGTGGCGCACGCGGTTGGCAAAAAGCGCGAGGAGCCTCTGGTGCCCGTGCTCCACTCTATTTATACTCCGGAGAGTGCGTGGGGAGCGTCAACCACATCTCATTTATACTCCGGAGAGTACGCGTAGCGACAGCACCAACGCGTGCGCAGGGAGAACACCCGCATCTTATTTATACTTCGAAGAGTGCGTGGGAATATCATCCACGTCTTATTTATACTCCGGAGAGTGCGTACGGAGGCGGATCTCGACGCTACATCTTATTTATACTCCGTAGAGTGCGCGCAAAGGCGTCCCCCCGCTGTGTCTTATTTATACTCCGAAGAGTGCGTGCGAAGGATTGCGCGTAGGCTACGAAAGCAGAAAATAAAACTTTTCTACCGCGCACACCAGGCATCATGCTAAGGAAGGATCATGGATCGTTACCACTAGACGCGTAGCGCAGTGGAAGAAGAGTTGGAAACCGATCCAACCACGCGCATCGAGGTAGTAGTGGAATTAGCCGATCGTCCCGAACAGATCGTCTCCTCCACGCGATCAACCACACCACGAGCGGATCAAATCTGTAGGTTCTGACGCCGATCAACACCGCAACGAGCAGCACCTCCATCGGTATCCACACGTCTAGGGCTGGAACGCCGATCGTGAGTGTACTAGCACTCGTGAGCGGCTAGGGTTTGGCTCGGGAGGTGGCGGCTAGGGTTATGCTAGAGGTTAACAGGAGCGTCTCCCCTCAGCCCCTCGCCTCCATATATATAGACCTCCTCACTTGGGCCTTGTGGACCGAGGCCCAATGATGAGGACATCACTTCTTTGGATACACACAACATTCCTCCACTTGACATTCAAGGATCAATCACTAGAGCTCGCGCCCGACAATTGAATTTACAGGTGAGCTCGTTCCTAAGTACTTCCTTTTGTTCATTTGAGAATTGATTGCTACCTAATGATTTAATTATAATTAGGAACCATGGAGAGGACCTGGAAGTACTTGGAGAAGGGCTATGAGGCGCACAAGTCCAGCAAGGGCGGTCGAATCATGTTGGAGACCCAACTCAAGCCGACTTTGAATCCAATCTGGAGTCCAGGACCAGGCCGCACTAAAACGGACGCCCAGATCGCATCCGGACTCCATTTTGGACGTTCCACATATGTATGGAAAGCTGAGAAGACGACCTTTCCAATGGATCTAGTCCCAGGTCCAAATTCCATCTGAGTCAACGGGAATCATCAAAACAATTGGGCTTTCAGAATCTATCAGGGTGCTGCGCCACCGTCTTTTGGGCCGTTCGGCTTTGTATCGTGTTGGAGCCCATTAGGGCGCGTCCAGGGGTTTTGCACACCCCTCACCCCTCTATATACAGCCGCCACCCCCACCATTAGGGTTTGGGGTTTTGCTTAGATTAATTCTTTCTTGAACCGTTTCGCCGTTCATCGGTTTGTGAGACCCCAACTTTCGAGTGCTAAATCAATACATATGCAAATCCGTTGTGTTCTTCCTTGTTTTGGTTGTGTTCTTCGATTTACAGGCGAGGATTAGCCTTCTTGGTGAGGTCAACCGGGCAGCGCACGGTTGATAACCTGAGGAGACGTGGTGCTGCGATTGCGGGGTTCGGAACGTGTTGTTTGGAAGCCGAATCGAGTTGTGTCGCGCCTCCACTAAATCGAACATATCCAGAACATGTTGGAAGATCGGTATCCCGTTCCCATCACCCAATAGGAGTCTATTCGGATCTCTATCCGAATTGAGCCCACATCCGAATCATATTCGAATTAGTGTTCCAACCCGTTAAGCGTGCGACCCTGTAGGTTCACGTATACTTGGTCGTGACCCAGCGCCTTTCAGTCACCACGTAATAGCGGCCTCTAGTAAGACATATTAACCCCAAAGTATACGTAAAGATCATATCAGCTGAACCTGTAATGTTCAAATGTACGAATCCCTTTGCCTCACGATATAGATTGAGCTCAAGGCGAGACCTGTGTCATCCTCTTAATAGCTCAATCACTCTCTCGATTCCGTGATGGATTATATACTTGTGATTGACTCCTCAATCACCTTGGCATGGCCATGCACTTTCATAATCTATTACATCGAGGGGCCTAGAGATATCTCTCCCATAAGGAGGGGTAAATTCTATCTTGATCATTCACATCCCACTACATGTTTCATGGCAAACACGAAGACTACTTTTATGACTACCCGATTCACGGAGTAGTGTTTAGTAGTCCCAAAATAAGCTACTACGCATGTTGGAAACCATAATGATCTCAAGACTAAGGATTCAAAATAAACACTACTTGAGACCAGCGATAACACATGGAATCTCTGCAGTGTCTCATGGCGGGTCTATCCAATATATGTTCACTAACACATGTCCATATTATTGATTTGGTATCACCATACCATGATCCATGAGACATAATCATCAATCAATACATATGCTGATCTTTGTCTTTCAATCATATTTGTTCCTCATATGATATATGATCAGGGATCATTTAGAAATAGCAACATTTTAGCATTAAGAGTCTCATGAATAAGTTACATACTCATTGATCAACAATGATAATGTCTATTTCAAGGAACAAAGTAATGTATCATAAACATAGTATGTGATATATACAACATCTCCATGTTGCCTCTAGGGCATATCACTAACAGTCTCCCACTTGCACTAGAGTCAACCATGTAGGTATCTAATACCCATTGCCCCAGTGTGAGCCTCATGCTTTGGTTGGGGAAGCGGCTTTGTCAACGGATCTGCAATGTTTAAATCCGTTTTTACTTTGCATATCTTCACATCGCCTCTCTCCACTATCTCGCGGATGAGATGAAATCGCCGTAAAATGTGCTTGGACTTCTGGTGCGATCTAGGCTCCTTGGCTTGTGCAATGGCCCCACTATTGTCACAGTATAGGTCCATTGGGCTGGAGGCACTAGCCGTCACACCAAGTTCAGAAACAAATTTCTTGATCCAAACAGCCTCTTTAGCAGCTTCAGAAGCTGCTATGTACTCGGCTACTGTTGTAGAATCAGCAACCATCTCCTGCTTGGAACTCTTCCAGCTCACCGCACCGCCATTCAGGCAGAACACAAATCCATATTACGATCTAAAATCATCTTTGTCAGTTTGGAAGCTAGCATCGGTGTAACCATTTACAACGAGCTCTTCCTCACCCCCATAGACGAGGAGCACATCTTTAGTTCTTCTCAAGTACTTCAAGATGTTCTTTACGGCAATCCAGTGACTTTCACCTGGATCTAACTGGTATCTACTCGTAGCACTTAAAGCATGCGAGACATCTGAACGTGTACAAAGCATAGCATACATAATGGACCCAATAGCCGAAGCATATGGAATCGCATTCATTTTATCCCACTCATCAGGTGTACTAGGACACTGATTCTTACTAAGGTTTATACCATGTGACATAGGTAGAAAGCCTTTCTTAGAATCCTGCATGTTGAACCTTTTCAACACCTTGTCAATGTACGTATCTTGGCTTAATCCAATTAGCCTTTTTGATCTATCTCTATAGATCTTGATGCCCAGAATATATGCCGTATCTCCTAAGTCTTTCATAGAGAAACTATTTTTTAATAAAGACTTAACAGATTCGAGTATTGGAATGTCATTTCCAATCAGTAATATGTCATCCACATATAAGACCAGAAATACGAGTGCGCTCCCACTAGCCTTTTTGTAAACACAAGGCTCTTCTTCGTCCATCTATGTTGCGAATCGCTAGAATGATCCGAATAGACTTTAGCATTGCGACGGGCGAAAAAGTTTCATCATAATCAACACCTTGAATTTGTTTGAAACCTTTGGCCACCAATCGCGCTTTATAGATATGAACATTTCCATCTATTTCTATATTTTTCTTGAAAATCCATTTGCACTCAATGGTTTTAACACCATCAGGTGGATCAACCAAGTTCCAAACTTGATTACTGTGCATGGATTCAATTTTGGATCTCATGGCTTCAAGCCATTTCTCAGAGTCTGGTCCCACCATCGCTTCTTCATAGGTCTTAGGCTCATCGTTGTCTAACAACAATATGTCCCGTTGTTGAGTAGTCAAGAACATGTACCTCTCAGGTGCACGACGTGACCTCTCTGACCTACGTGGTGCAGGTGTGTCCACAACAGTTCTACAATAGTTTGTTCATCCTGTTGTGGTTTTGTTGGAGCTGAAACATTTTCAGGTGTTTTTGAATTTCTTCAAGTTGTACCGTGCTCCCACTATCCCTTCTTGAGAGAAACTCTTTCTCTAAGAAGACACCATGCCGGGCGACAAACACTTTGCCTTCTTCTTGATTATAGAAGTAATATCCTTTTGTTTCCTTAGAATACCCGATAAAGAAGCATTTATCAGATTTAGGAGTGAGCTTATCAGATTGTAAACGTTTTACATAAGCCTCACATCCCCAAATCTTAAGAAAAGACAAGCTAGGACGTTGTCCTGTCCACATCTCATATGGTGCCTTTTCTACTGATTTTGATGGAACCCTGTTTAGTGTGAACGCGGCTATTTCAAGAGCGTACCCCCAAAAAGACAACGGAAGATCACTTTGGCTCATCATGGAGCGCACTATATCTAATAAGGTGCGATTTCTCCGTTCAGATACTCCATTCTATTGAGGTGTTCCTGGCGGAGTTAATTGTGGAACAATTCCATAATCCTTTAGATGATTACCAAACTCATGGCTCAAATACTCACCTCCACGATTAGATCGTAGAAACTTGATTGTCTTGCCTAAATGATTTTGCACTTCATTTTGGAATTCTTTGAACTTTTCAAAGGATTCAGACTTATGCTTCATCGTAGATATACCCATATCTACTAAAGTCATCGATAAAAGTTATGAAATCACGAAAACCACCTCTAGCTGTTAAGCTCATTGGTCCACATACATCCGTATGTACGAGTGCCAATAAGTCACTTGCCCGTTCACCTTGACCGGTGAAAGGTGCCTTTGTCATCTTGCCAAGTAAACAAGATTCGCATGTCTCTAATGATTCAAAATCAAATGAGTGTAGAATACCATCTCTATGGAGCTTCAGCATGCGTTTCTCATTTATGTGACCTAAGCGACAGTGCCAAATAAACGTGGGATTCAAATCATTCGGACGTTGCCTCTTTGCATTAATGTTATAGACCGGTGACCCTTCAAGAGTAAGAACGTATAACTCATTCACCAATGGAGTATGACAATAGAACATATCTTTGAAATAAAGAGAACAACCATTGTCCATAGATTTAAAGTCATAACCTTCTGCTTGCAAACATGAAGCAGAAATAATGTTCTTGGAAAGAGATGGAACACAATAACAATTATTCAATTCCAAAACTAATCCTGAAGGTAAAGACAATGGCATGGTGCCAACAGCTACCGTAGCAACTTTTGCTCCATTGCCAACGCGAAGATCCACTTCGCTCCTTCTCAAACTTCTACTTCTTCTTAGCCCCTGCAACGATTTGCAAATGCGAGCAACTGATCCAGTATTAAATACCCAAGAATTAGTGGATGAAGTAGCAAGATTGATCTCTATAACATTTATACAGAGTGGAAGTCGACTTCCTTCTTCTTCTCAAGATCCTCCAAGTACTTTGGCGATTCCTTTTCAAAGTCCCGATTGCTTACAGAGAAACAATCTGCATCGGGATGAGCGGCGCTTCTTCTTGTCTTGCTTGGTCATAGAACCGCCGCGATCGCATCAGAGCTAACTTTCTTTGACCGCGCTTTTCTTGACATAGGGCTTGCCCTTGCCTTCTCGCATCATCATCACATGATTGCGCTTAATGCTTTCCTCGGCAGCTTTTAGCATCCCATGCAACTCGGCCCAGTCTTGTCCAGAGTTGTTCATGTGATAGTTCAGTATGAATGGCTCAAAGCTCGGGAGAAGCGACTGGAGAATCACATCAGTAGCCAACTGTCGAGACTCGAATATGTAAATCCGGACTCCCTGTGTATTCTACACTAGTCCCAGGATCATGCTAGTGCACACAGTTAAACTTAGATGTCATCACAACCATATACATGATAAAATAAAGGAAAGCTCAAATATCGATAAGTCTCAAAAGGTACGACCTTATGGTCAAGCTTACATTAAACTGACCCGAAGGTTTAACAAAAGTAGCAGCGGAAAACAAAAATAACGCGTAGTGGCCAATCGACAAGCCCACAGGCTATCGAGTGGAGAACGAAGCCTAAACCGCGAAGTCGTCGAAGTACTCTCCTTCTGGAACCTCCTGCTGGTGATACTCCTCTTCCTCAACTGAGCAACATTGGGCATAAAGCCGTGAGTACATTGGTACTCAGCAAATCGTTTATAACAAATGAATGCAATATAGTATGCAAGGCTTACCAAGGGATGGCTGAAAGGTTAATTTGCATAAATGACAGTTGAAATACAAATAATAGATTGAAGGCGAACTTTAAGTAAAACAGTAATAAATACATAATCAAAGGAATTGATATAACCACTTGCGGACCTCCCATCCACAAGCTAACCAACCACTTATGGACATCCCATCCATAAGCTAAACCAACCACTTATGGATCTCCCATCCATAAGCTAAACCAACAGTGAACACCTGCCCACTTCTATTTACAAGTTTTCAGAAATAACTACCCCTCGTGTGAAATCACCGAGCATTGTCCATGACCGAGGACGCGGCTATTCGAATAGTTTTACACTCTGCAGAGGTTGCACAACTGTACCCACACGATGTGATAATCCTCACGTTAAAGAAAATCACAACAAGGCCTTTACAAAGTTCAGTTACAACTTAATCCGCCCGCTAGGATTTCGCATCACACCCCCCCCCCCTTGCGCCACATGGAAATCAAAATCAGCAACCATGTTCATCTCAATGGCAAGATTAAAGTTGAAACCTCCCAAATTAGTCAGCCAGGTCCATCCCATACTAGACATGTGGTTTGCACGGTAAGGCTCAGTTCGATGGCGCACAAAGTTAAGTCCTTAAGTATACCTGGGCGAGACTACCACATCCCCCAAAGTGCACCTGTACTTCCCCCTTTACTGCACGATCACTCGCCCGGGTGCAAAACCAAGTTTGCATAACGACCGCCGATGACGCACCAACGTCATGGCACAAATTTTAATATACGTGGCACCAACCACAGTTCCATATCTCATTAAGTCAAATTGATTAATCACATGTGATGATAAAACCCGATCGTAACAATAAGCAAGGCTAAGCATCTAGTCGTACAACCCATGTGATAAATATTCTAGCATCACTAGTAAGTTTCCCAGCCTATGGTGACAATGGTATCATGGAATTCCAAAATATCAAGGAGGTATAATCTCAATTGCGACGATAACTACCAGTGCAAAGGATTGAATAAAAATAGCGATGCGATGTAATTTAAAACAAAATAATTAAATAATAGATTGCAAACTGGGTTCAACATGATCAAAGGGCACGACTTACCTTGGTTATGCTCAGCGAGGTACTCCTGGTCTTCGGGCGCGGAACCTACTCCTCCGGAATCCGAATCTAGCGAGAGAGAAAACGATCAAAAATGAAGAAATACATAAAATGACAAGCAAATGAACTCCAAAATTCACAAAACCAGAACCAACAGCTAGAGCTCAATTTTAGATGAATTTAGAAAAAAGAACGGGGTCAATCGGAGCTAGGACGGAGGAGAACGGGCTCTCGGAAGATAAATCAGAAATTAAATCGGGATAATTTGGAAAAATCTCACATTACGTGGATGGGCGCATGGAAAGGCGAGTCTCATGGTGAACCCGCAAGCACTAAACAAAGTGCACTCGAAGCGCGCTCTGTAACATCCCAAAAATTTTATTCCTTTATGAAAATCATTCTGGAATTTAATGGATTTTCCTGGAGTTTATTTCAAAGTCCTGATTTAAAGAAAATTAAAAACTTCTGTTATTAAAAGATCAAATTAAGTTCATTGCATTTCTTCTAAATCAAACAAATGTATTTCACTTTCCTAAAGTCAAATCTGTAATTATATTAATTTTCAGAATTTTATAAAGAATTAAAAACTTCTCTTTTTAAGTCAAACTGTGCTTTTTCAAAATATACTTATCAAATTGGGTGGAAAATATTTTTATTAAGTCTCAATTAGTCCCAGAATGTTCTCTGAATTTTTCTGGATTTTTCAAAATTTATTTGGTATTTTTCTGAGTTTTCTAAAGCTAAATAGCATTTCTGGAAATCAAAAAGGAAATTAAAACCCAAACCCTCCCTCTGGCTGCCAAGTGTCGCCCAACGGGCCGCCCCGCGCCGCCGGATTCCCCCTCAGCCGTCCGATATAACTTAAACCCTCTCCCCGCCTTCCCTCTCTCTGCTCGTGACGTGTGTCGCGCATCGGGCCGTTCGTTCCCCCGCCCGACTCGATCCTCACCACCCGCTGTCACTTACCGCGGCGCCTCCTCCGCTCCTCGCCCACGCGGTTCGATCGGGACCGTTCGTCGTTGTCGATTCTATCCCGCCGCCCGCGTTCACTTAACCGGCCGAAACCCCAGCGGCTCGGATCAAGTCTCCCTTGCCGGATGGGATCTCAGCCGCACCACCTCACTTACCCCTTCGTGCAGCACCGAGCGGCCCGATCTCCTCCTCCTGCCACACGTTACCAATCCATCCACCGCCCGATTTCTTTCCGTTTTCTCTCTCGGCGCGCGGGCCCCACTGTCGGGCCGTCGTCCCGCCACCTCCTTCTTCCTCGCGCCATCCCCGCCGCCATTAGCGCCCGGCAAGCTTTGAAAGCTTCGGTTTCCATCCCTCTCTCCCGCCCGCGCCGGTGCCAAATTACTCCCCCGCATGCACCGTGTCCGTTTCTGGCATGAAGTCGCGCATTACGCCCTCCTCACCGTCGCGTTAACTCTTCCCGCCCGTTGCAGCTCCGGCGAGCTTCACGCGCCCGTTACCACCCTCCTCCGGCCTATATAAGCCCTCCCGAGCACCCACTAACCACACCGCCTCCTCACCTCTCAATCGAAGCCCCGAGCCTCGAGCTCCCCTGCGCCCGATTTCCCTCCCGGCTCAGCGCTCCGGCGAGCAATCGCGCCGCCTCGAGCTCCCCGCACCCGCCAAGACCTCTCGACGTAGGCCGGTGTCGAGCGACCCTCGGCGACCTCCTTCCGAGCAAGTGCGCCACCGAGCTCCCCGCCGTGAACCCCTTCTCCGGCCGCCGCCCCTCTCCGCCGATTCTCCTCTCCGGTCACCCTCGGCCTCGCGCAAGGTCTGGATGCACTCCGCGTCCTCCCTTCATTTCGGTACCCTCGGTGGCGCCGCCTCCGAGAACTCCGGCGACCATCGGGCTCCGAAGCGCCGCCGCCGGTCGAACCCACGTCGGCCGTCGGGCCGACCTGGCAGATGCGTGGCAGCCAGGTGGCAGCCAGATCGGTGCCACGCCAACGCCAGCCGCACGCCCCCTCGCCACCTCACGCGCACGCAGTCACGTCGGCATAAAGCCGTGACGTGGCAGCCACGTCGCAACCACGTGGTGCCACGCGGCAGCCACGTGGAAGCCACATCAGCACCACACCGCGCGCCGCTCACCCGCGTGCCATGTCACCCTCTCCCGGGTCCATGGACTCAGTCCACGACACCCAGGCCCCACCTGTCAGCCTCTCTCCAGAATATATTAACCCTAGGGCTGACGTCATAATCTGTATTTTCCTTTAGAAAAATAATTCATGCTGACGTCATAAATCTTTTTTCGGTTTAAAAATAATCCAGAGAATACCCCTTTTTCTTTTAATTTGAATTAAAACTTTGGAGGGCTATAACTTTTGCATTTTAACTCCAAATTGACCGATTCAAATTTCTAAATTTTTCTAAAATCATAATCTATCCATTTCTGGAATAATTTTGAAATTTTGAAATTTATTTAAATTTTGTTTGAATATATTTTGTAATCCCAAGATTTCAATTTTAAATTAAAATTTCCAATTTCTTTTAAAAGCCTCAATCCCTTTTCAAGAATTGTTAGTCCACATCCAAAATTCAAAATTTTGTCTCCCAGTTTATTTTATAATTTTTGGAAGTTGTTTGGATTTTATTTGAATTTTCTTTGAATTGGCTCTTTACGTTAGATTTCGACGATTCCGGAGACGTTGAGTTCGACGATTCCCCGCAGGGCTTCAATCAAGGCAAGTTACACCTTTGACCATGTTGAACCTAATATTTCAAATGTATTTATATTGTTTTACTGTATATGCATGCGTATCTTTACTCAAATATAATTCAAATTTGTTTTAAATTTAGTTATAACCATAATCCTTTGATTATAGCCCAATTTGAATCTCGAATTCCTATAACTTGTCACCCTAGCTAACAACTAGTTAGTACTGTAGTATTGACTAGAAATTTTTATAGCAATGCTTAGCCTGGCTTAGTATAACTTTATGTGGGATCAAATGACGATTTAAAATTGAGTTCTTGACTTCGGTGAGTCAAGGATGGTTTGTGAAAATTATTTAAAAATGAAAATAGAAACTTATGATTTGGACTTAGGCTAATGGTTAAGTGGTGGGTGCCGGCATACCTCGTGTTTGGTGACACCTGGTTGATTATTGTGCACGGGGAAATGTGGTTGGGCCTAAATCAACATAAGGACCGTTTCTGTGATTCATTTTACGAAGTCACTTCGTACTACCACAAGTCCGGTATGGGACGGGCCTGGCTAAGTAATTTGTGAAGTTCCAAATATAGTCTCGCTATAGGTTGAATGTGAGCGCGGCGTAGGCTGTGGGAAGTCTCACATGGCACCAGAGGGGGCTCCAACTCGTGGATTCGAGTTGTGGTGAAACCTTAGTGGCAGCGTGATTATTTTGGCTATGGATCATCGGAACGGCCTTGTCATGAACTCTCCGCCGCACACCTAAGGCAGTGTGTTTATCGCGTGGCTCAAATGAGAGGGAATGTCTTGTGGGTAAAGTTGTACACCTCTGTAGAGTTAGGAATCTATCTAGATAGCCGTGTCCACAGTCATGAACATGCGGAGTAAAGTTGTCACAGATTAGACTTGGATTTTATAAACTTGGTTTTTGAGCAAACAAATGGTGGTCTTGGTTCTGGTCCGGGTGGATTCCCGTGGATAGGTTAGTGTGGGTTGGAGCCTACACTAACGATAATACTTGTTAAAAACAATGTTTCATATACTGTATTAAAGTTCAGCTTTTTGTATTTACGTTATTGTATTTAAATTCAAGTATTGCTTTCCGCACATTGCCCTATTAAGCCTTCCTTTGATATCCATTATGCATGCACCAACTCTGTTATAATTCCTGGTGTAACTTGCGTAAGCATTTGCTTGCTTACCTTGGGAGTACTCTCGTACTCACCTTGCTTAATCTGTTGCCAGACTTCGAGAGCGACTATGACGGTGAGGACTACTTCAGCGAGTAGGACACGTCTTACAGTCATTCGCCTGTGGGAGGCTGGATGGGCTGTTCTGCTACCTTTAATTGCTTTCCGCTGTTTTATTTCTTTCGTTGGCCTTGTGCCCCTATATTGTAAGACTTGGCCCTAAGGCCGTATTTTTGTCGTTAATAATATTCGGTGGTGATTTTTGCATGATATACATTACTGTTGATACTGTGTGCACTAGCTTTTCCTGGGATAGTGCGATTTACACAGAGAGACTTGGAGTTGTTGTTCCGGGTCCCGACAGAAATGGTATCAGAGCCAGGTTGACCCTAAGACGTGACCTTAGCTAGAGACCAACCTTAAGAATATATTTTCATAAGAAATGCCCCTTTCAAAAATATCTCTTCCTTTGCTCAATCTCTTTGCAAAAACTGATTACTAACTCCCCTCCTCTTCCAAATTTTAGATGGAGCAACCCACCCGCGTTTCCCATGGAACCCTTGCCGGACTCTTCGCCGATGATCTGTACAACCTCATGCAAGAGCTCAACTTCCGCCCGTACCCCCTCTACCAAGGATATGTTGGCATGTATGGAGACGAGGAACGCTGGAGGGTGGAAGTGAAGATCTTCAAAGATTTCGGAGCAAATGGGGCCATTCACGTGTTCGACGCACCCCTACCTCGAGCTACCTTCTTCGACGGAGTACAGGATGCAGCCCGAGAGGCCATTCGCCAGCTAAGGAACATCTACGCTCGAGACTTGCTGCGCACCGATTTTCGCTACTTCCCCATGAAGACCCTGCGTGAGCTGCCGACTTCGCGACTTCTCATCTACTGAGTATGAGAGCAACCGTCTCTCGCACGATGGTGGAATTCACCAAGTCCATGGATCACATGTGCGGACCACCTTGGGACGAGCCGCACACCGCTGCAGAAGCTCGCGCGACGGAAGAAGAACTTGCCGAACTCCGTGCAGAAGATGTAGGCTCCACTAATTTCGGGCCTTTTCCGAGGAGACTCGAGCGCAGCACTAGTGTCTAGACAACCCTGAGTCTTAGAACGCTATCCGTGAGCTGTAGTCCTTTGTTAATGTGACCACGAGACTATTATAATAAAATAAAAAGTTTTGTTTGGCTCTTATTCGTGTTTTCCTTGCTCTTGTGTGTTATTTTGGTGGGATTGTTACTAGAACCTCTCCTTTAGTTCTCTCTCTAAATCTGAAAGCCTCAATAGATGGTGAACACAAGAAGGAACTCCAGCCTGGACAACACCAACCCCGGAGCACAAGGAAGCGGTCGGCTCGATTCCACCGCCCGCATGTGCGAGGACCGGATTGGGCACAATTGATGGCCAATCAAAACCAGTTGATCCAGTTGTTAGCTCAGACGATCAACAACCCTCAGGCTCATCATCAACCTGCCCAAGTACCTCCCAATCGTCTTTCCGAGTTCCTAAAGATCAAGCCACCGACCTTCGCTGGCAATGCTGAACCAATGGACGCCGACGACTGGCTCAGGTCGATTGGCAAGAAGCTGGACATCTTTGCGAGTTGCTGCGATCGGGAGCGAGTCCTGTTCGCCTCCCATCAGCTGAATGGGCCCGCATCTCAATGGTGGGACACTTTCACCGCTTCGCACGCCAACCCGCAAACGGTGACTTGGAATGAGTTCGAGCAAAGTTTTCGCAAAGCTCATATCCCCACCGGCACCATGGCACTGAAGAAGAAGGAGTTCAGAGCCCTACGCCAAGGAAGTCGTACTGTCAATGAGTACGTGCAAAAGTTCAACCAACTGGCCCACTATGCACCAGAAGATGTGGCTAAGCAAGAAAGGTTCATGGCCTGAATGACAACATATCAGTGCAGCTGATATCGGGTGACTATACTGACTTCCACCAGCTAGTCAGTAAGGCCATCCGCACTCAAACAACTCTGGAGCAAGCACATGGAAATGGAAACGCGGAAGAAAAGAATGGCGGACCAGAGGAACAACTCTGAAGGTTCTTTCAAGAGTCGCACCACTCCTCCGCACTCAAACAAGTTCAGACCCCAGGTCAACAACTTCAAGCAGGTTCAAGTCCTCAACCAGCCGCCCGCCGTTTCAGGCCAACCGCCAGCAGTTCCAAAGCAACCGCACCCCAACAACCGGTGGCCAGGCTGTAACATCCTGATTTTCAGAGATTTTTAAAACCTTGAATTTAAAAATAAATTTCTGGAATTTTCCTAAATTTAAATAAAGTTTAAATGGAATTTTCAAAACTTTAAATAATTTAATATGATTAAACTATACATCAACAGTAGCTGAAAATAGTTTAATTAAGTTCCTTGTGTCACAAGACTTTTTCTAGAATTTTCTAGAATTAAATTGAGCCTCAAATGAATTTTAAAGTTTTAAAATAATTTTATCTGAGTAAAATAAACATCAACATAAGTCGAAAATATTTTATTTGGGTTCTTAAGGTCTCAAGAAATTTTCTGGTATTTTTGGTGAATTTTTGGAATTTATTTGTTATTTTCTTGAGCTATTTGATCTTTATTTGGTTTTCTGGAAAAAGAATTTAAATTAAAATCTCCCCGGGTCACCCTCCGCCGCCCGATCCCCTCCCCGCCACGCGTCAGCCATCCACACCCCTCCCGCGCCGCCGCCGTACCTCCTTCTTCCTGCCCGCGCCCGCACCACCCGATTCTCCCCGCCGCCACGCGGCGCCATCTCGCGCGTCCACGCCCCGCCCCGCTCCCCGCCGCGCTCCTCGCGTCCCCGCCGTTGGATCGCGCCCGCAAGCCATGCGTCGCGTTCTTTGGTGCCGCGCCCGCGCGCGCCGCCGCTTTCCTCGCCCGCCCGATCCGTTTCCCGCGCCGTGGCTCCATCTCCGCCGTTCGATTCCGAAGCTCACCTAAACCCTAACCCTAATTGATCGAGCCGCCGGATCAAGGCGGCGTGTCAAGTGGCCGATCCCGACCGCCCAAATCGCCGCCGCCAGCACCCGAGTCACCTCCGAATCGAATTACCTCGGTTCGCGTGCGTTCATCCAGCGCCCTCGGTTCGCGTGCCATTTAAAGTCGCGCCGCCTCGCCTCCGCTCGCCGCCGCCACCTCCTCGCTTCGCGCCGCCGTCGCCCGCGCCCTCGCTGCCGCCGACGCCGCTGCCGCCATCGCGAGACCAAGCCGGTGAGCTCTCCCCCCTCTTGCGCCTGCGTCGCCAGTTCCCACGCCGCCTCCTCGTCGCCGCTCTCGCACCGGACGCGCCGCGCGTCCCTCGATCATCGCGCTTCGGACCCGCGCACCGCGCCCGAGGCGCCAGGCGCGCGCCGCCACGCTGCCGCCCACCGTCGACCGCCCCGCCTCGCGTCATCGCGACGCGCCATCCGCCCCGGGAGGCATCGCGCGCGCCGCGTGTCTCCGCCTCGCCGCCGATCCACCGACGCCCTCGCCGCGCCAAGGCGCGCCGCGCGACGCCTCGCGACGCGCGCCGCGCCACGCATCAACCATCGCGCTCCCTCACGCCGCGCCGCTCCATCACCGCGCCCATACAGATCGGGCTAACGCGCCCGGTCGCGCCACTCAGCGCACTCCCGATCGCCCGATGCCGCGCGCCACGCCGCGCATGAGCCACGCCGCCGCCTGCCGCCGCAGCCACGTCGGCCCTATCGCCACGTGGCAGCCACGTGGCGATGCCACGTCAGCGCCACGTCAGCCGGACTCGCATCCAGGGTGCCACGTGTCGCCACGTCAGCGCCACGTCGGCATGACACGTGGCGGCACCCGCGCTTGCCACGTCAGCCGCCGTCGGCCGCGCGTGCGCACTGTTCCATGCGCCGGGTGCACCGTGGACCGACTCTCCCGTGGACGTTCATCTAAAATCGAGCTCTAGCTGTTGGTTCTAGTTTTGTGAATTTTGGAGTTCATTGGCTTATCACTTTATGTGTTTCTTTGTTTTCGGTCGTTTTCTCTCTCGTTAGATTCGGATTCCGGAGGAGCAGGTTTCGCGCCCGAAGACCAGGAGTACCTCACTGAGCATAACCAAGGCAAGTCGTGTCCTTTGATCATGTTGAACCCAGTTTGCAATCTATTATTTAATTAATTTGTTTTAAATTACATTGCATCGCTATTTTTATTCAAACACTTGTACTGGTAGTTATCGTCCCAATTGAGTTTATCCCTCCTTGATATTTTGGAATGCCATGATGCCATTGTCACCATAGGTTGGGAAACGTACTAGTGATACTAAGTATTTGTCACATGGGCTGGTACGACAGATTGCTTAGCTTTGCTTATAGCTCCGATCGGGTTTATCATCACATGTAAATTATAATCTTGACTTAATGAGATATGGAACTGTGGTTGGTGCCACGTATATTAAAATTTGTGCCATGACGTTGGTGCGTCATCGGTGGTGGTTATACAAACTTGGTTTTGCACTCGGGCGAGTGATCGTGCAGTAAAGGGGGAAGTACAGATGTACTTTGGGGGATGTGGTAGTCTCGCCCGGGTAACATTAAGGACTTAACTTTGTGCGCCATTGATCTGAGCTTAATCGTGCAAACCACATGTCTATTATGGGATGGACCTGGTTGACTAATTTGTAATACCTCAACTCCAATTCTACCATCGTGATGAACATGGTTGCTGATTTCCATGTGGCGCAAGGGGGGTGTGATGCGAAACCCTAGCGGGCAGGATTGAGTTGAGGTAGAGCATTGTAAAGACCTTGTTGTGATTACCTTAGGCCTAGGCTAATCACATCGTGTGGGTACAGTTGTGCAACCTTTGCAGAGTGTAAAACTATTCGAATAGCCGCATTCTCGGTCATAGACATTGCTCGGTGATTTCACACGAGGGTTAGTGTTTCACTTATAACTTGGTGGTTTATGTTGGGAGTGGACAGGTAGTTCACTGTTGGTTTAACTTATGAATTGGTGTTCACAAGTGGTTCATGTTTACTCATTTGATTACTCATTATTACTATTTTCAGTTAACTTTCGCTTTCAAGTTATTTATTATACTTCATTGTGAAATGCCTTTATGCAAATTAACCTTTCAGCCTTCCATTGGTAAGCCTTGCATATTATATTGCATTCATTGTTACAAACGACTTGCTGAGTACCAATGTACTCACGGCTTTACGCCTATGTTGCTCAGTTGAGGGAGATGAGTACTATCAGCAGGAGGTTCCAGAAGGAGAGTACTACGACGACTTCACGGATTAGGCTTCGTTCTCCACTCGATAGCCTGTGGGCTTGTCGATTGGCTGCTACGCTTTATTTTGGATTTCCGCTGCTATTTTGTTAAGCCCTTCCGGCTAGGGATATTGTAAGCTTGGCCATAAGGTCGTACCTTTGATATTTTATCGATACTCGAGTTTTCTTTTATTATTATCGTGTGTATGACTGTGATGACATCTATGTTTGACTTGTGCACTAGCGTGATCCTGGACTAGTGCAGTTTACACAGAGAGACCGAATTTGCATATTCGGGTCTCGACAGAGATGGTATCAGAGTTATATCGGCTGTAGGACGAAGCCTTAGATAGAATAGTCGTGTTAGCCAATTTCAAAAATCTATTTTCTAAAACAAATCAACAAAATGAATATATAGTGATTCACTATTCTTACCTTATTCTTAGGATTCTTAATCCTCGTCTTCTCTCCAACTTTATTTTCAAAATTTAATTTGACTTCTCATCTCAACAAAATCTATAGCTGTCACGAGTGTTCCAAAATCAAAAGAAGACCGCCCAGAAGTCTTTGAGCTTTGTGAAGATTGGATCGAGCAAGCAATCAATTTAGACCAAGACAAGATTGGAGGTCATCGTGAAGATTGGGAAGCTGTTAGATTAAAACCTTGTAATAGTTTTAGCGTCGCGTAGATCGATTTGCTTCTTCTTGCCGTTGCGTGTGATGTGAGCTGCAAATATTGCCCCAAAAGCATTATATTGCAATCATGTGAACTTTTTATTGGAGTTATTTTCCCCGGTTTTGTTGTTAGCCTTTTCGGCTAAGTGTTTGTTTAGTTTAGGTTACCATTAGAAATCCCCCTTAGACGAATTTACCTCTCTCCTACGCTTTTCCCCCTCGTCTTTAAACCCGGCAGAGGCAGTCAATAGTTGTTTTCCTTTTTCAGAGCAGAAGCAAAATGGTTGAAACCAGGAACTCCTCCAATGTAATCAGCAAACCAGGACCTGAGAGCAAAGGCTAGCCGACTGCCACCTACCTTGATCCCGCCTCGCCGCTTTTGGTGGCCGGACTCGAGATGATGCGGACTATGATGCGAATATGCGAGCTATGATGCGTCACCAGCAGAGGAGCGATCGCCACCCGCACTCGCCCAAAGATCCGGCTATGCACGAGTTCATGAGGACAAGACCGCCTGTCTTCTCCAGTTCGTCAGAGCCATTGGAGGCCGACGATTGGATCCGTTCAGTTGAGAAGAAACTGAACTTGGCTCAGTGCACTGACAGGGAGAAGGTACTATTTGCAGCACATCAGCTTGAAGGACCAGCAGCAGAGTGGTGGGAGAACTACTGTGCCGCCCATGAGGACCAGAACAGCATCACGTGGAAGGAATTCGCCAAAGCCTTCCACAACGCCCACGTCATGGATGGAGTCGTCGAGATGAAGAAGGACGAATTCCGTGAGTTGCAGCAGGGGAACATGTCAGTGAGTGAATATCTCAACAAATTCACTCAGCTAGCTCCCTACGCACCAGAGGATGTAGCTTCAGATTCAGCTCGTCAGAAAAGATTCAAGAAGGGTCTGAACCCAGGATTGAAAGTGCAGGTCGTGGGCAACGACTATGCCAATTTTCAGCGATTGGTGGATAAGGCCATCCTGATTGAGGATTCCCGTCGTGAGTTGGGAGAATTTCACAAAAGAAAGATGAGCCAGCAAGGAGTTCACTCACAGCAGTCACAGAGGACCAGACTCAACACTTATCAGCCTGCACGAGTGACACAGCAAAGAAGAATCGCGTGACCGATTTCAAGACCCGGCTCCAAGGACTGTTATGAAAACTCGGGACCACGCCCATCAATGTCGACAATCAACCCGGAAGAGTGCAAACCTGCGAGTTCACCAATTGTTACAATTGCAAGGAGCCAGTCACCGCGCTGATTGCGCGAAGCGTCAAGCCATCACGCCGATTCCGTTGAATCGGAGAGTATGCCACCAAGACTCTTCCTCGAGGAGCAAGCCGTGGCGACCAGCGATCCGAGGCGTTGCAAGAGGAAGCTGAACCACGTCGGCTCGCCCGCCGCACCCAGAAACCCATTTCTCTTAGTTTGCCCAGATCTCGGGGTCGAGATCCTGTTTAAGGGGGTAAGGTTTGTAACATCCTGATTTTCAGAGATTTTTAAAACCTTGAATTTAAAAATAAATTTCTGGAATTTTCCTGAATTTAAATAAAGTTTGAATGGAATTTTCAAAAATTTTAAATAATTTAATATGATTAAACTATACATCAACAGTAGCTGAAAATAATTTAATTAAGTTCCTTGTGTCACAAGACTTTTTCTAGAATTTTCTGGAATTAAATTGAGCCTCAAATGAATTTTAAAGTTTTAAAATAATTTTATCTGAGTAAAATAAACATCAACATAAGTCAAAAATATTTTATTTGGGTTCTCAAGGTCTCAAGGAATTTTCTGGTACTTTTGGTGAATTTTTGAGATTTATTTGTTATTTTCTTGAGCTATTTGATCTTTATTTGGATTTCTGGAAAAAAAATTTAAATTAAAATCTACCCGGGTCACCCTCCGCCGCCCGATCCCCTCCCGCCACGCGTCGCCATCCACACCCCTCGCGCGCGCCGATTCTCCTTCTTCCGCGCGCGCTCGCATGCGCGATTCTCCGCCGCCACGCGGGCGCCATCTGCGCGTCCACGCCCGCCCGCTCCTCGCGCGCCTTGCGTCCCGCCATTGGATCGCGCGCTCGCAAGCGTCGCGGCTGCGGTGCCGCGCGCGCGCCACGCCGCCTTTCCTCGCCCGCCGATCCATTTCCGCCGTGTGGCGCATCGGCCGTTCGATTCGAAGCTCGCCCAAACCCTAACCCTAATCTATCGAGCCGCCGGATCGCGCCGTGTCAAGTGGCCGTATCCCGACCGCCCAAACCGCCACCGCCCGACTCCGAAGTCGCCTCGAATCGAACTCGCCTCGGTTCGCGTCGCGTTCATCCCGCCGCCGCCTCGGTTGCGCGTGCCATTTAAAGTCGCGCCCGCTCGCGCGCGCCGCGCCTCCTCCTCCTCGCGCGCCGCTGCCGCCCGTGCGCCCGCGCTCGCCGCCGACGCCGCGCCGTCGCCCGAGACCAAGCGGTGAGCCTCCTCGCCCCATCTCCGCGCTGCGTCTCTTGTTCCGCGTCGCCTTCTCGCGTCGTCGCTCCGCACCGGACGCGCCGCGCGCGTGCCTCGCCATCACGCGCCGGACCTCGCACTTCGCGCCCGGCGCGCGCGGGCGCGCGCGCCACGCTGCCGCCCATCGTCGCCGTCCGCCCCGCGTCATCGCATCGCCGCCGTCCGTCCGGAGGCATCTGCGTCGCGCGCGGCGGTCTCCGCCTCCGCCGTCGAGATCCACCGACGCGCCGCGCTCCTGCAGGCGCCCGCGTCGGGCGGCGCCTCACGCGGCGCAAGCGCGCCACGCGTCAACCATCGCCGCCTCGCGCGCGCGCTCCATCACCGCCGCCCATCGAGATTCGGGCTAACGCCCGAATCGCGCCACTCAGCGCACTCGACCGCCCGATGCCGCTCGCGCCGCCGCGCGTGAGCCACCGCGTCGGCGCCTGCCGTCGTAGCCACGTCGGCCCTATCGCCGCGTGGCAGCCACGTGGCGATGCCCACGCCGATGCCACCGGCCGGACCGCATCCAGGGTGCCACGTCAGCGCCACGTCGGCATGACACGTGGCGGCACCCGCGCTTGCCACGTCAGCCGCCGTCGGCCGCGCGTGCGCACTGTTCCATGCGCCGGGTGCACCGTGGACCGACTCTTCCGTGGACCGGGTTCACAGCGCAGTGCACTTTTTCTTTTTTCCGATTTAATTTCCTGATTAAGTTTTCGAGAGCCCGTTCTCCTCCGTCCTAGCTCCGATTGACCCCGTTCTTTTTTCTAAATTCCTCTAAAATCGAGCTCTAGCTGTTGGTTCTAGTTTTGTGAATTTTGGAGTTCATTGGCTTATCACTTTATGTGTTTCTTTGTTTTCGGTCGTTTTCTCTCTCGTTAGATTCGGATTCCGGAGGAGCAGGTTTCGCGCCCAAGACCAGAGTACCTCGCGAGCATAACCAAGGCAAGTCGTGTCCTTTGATCATGTTGAACCCAGTTTGCAATCTATTAGTTAATTAATTTGTTTTAAATTACATTGCATCGCTATTTTTATTCAAACACTTGTACTGGTAGTTATCGTCCCAATTGAGTTTATCCCTCCTTGATATTTTGGAATGCCATGATGCCATTGTCACCATAGGTTGGAAAACATACTAGTGATACTAAGTATTTGTCACATGGGTCGGTACGACAGTTGCTTAGCTTTGCTTATAGCTCGTCGGGTTTATCATCACATGTAAATTATAATCTTGACTTAATGAGATATGGAACTGTGGTTGGTGCCACGTATATTAAAATTTGTGCCATGACGTTGGTGCGTCATCGGTGGTGGTTATACAAACTTGGTTTTGCACTCGGGCGAGTGATCGTGCAGTAAAGGGGGAAGTACAGATGTACTTTGGGGGATGTGGTAGTCTCGCCCGGGTAACATTAAGGACTTAACTTTGTGCGCCATTGATCTGAGCTTAATCGTGCAAACCACATGTCTATTATGGGATGGACCTGGTTGACTAATTTGTAATACCTCAACTCCAATTCTACCATCGTGATGAACATGGTTGCTGATTTCCATGTGGCGCAAGGGGGGTGTGATGCGAAACCCTAGCGTGCAGGATTGAGTTGAGGTAGAGCATTGTAAAGACCATGTTGTGATTACCTTAGGCCTAGGCTAATCACATCGTGTGGGTACAGTTGTGCAACCTCTACAGAGTGTAAAACTATTCGAATAGCCGCGTCCTCGGTCATAGACATTGCTCGGTGATTTCACACGAGGGTTAGTGTTTCACTTATAACTTGGTGGTTTGTGTTGGGAGTGGACAGGTAGTTCACTGTTGGTTTGACTTGTGAATTGGTGTTCACAAGTGGTTCATGTTTACTCATTTGATTACTCATTATTACTATTTTCAGTTAACTTTCGCTTTCAAGTTATTTATTATATTTCATTGTGAAATACCTTTATGCAAATTAACCTTTCAGCCTTCCATTGGTAAGCCTTGCATATTATATTGCATTCATTGTTACAAACGACTTGCTGAGTACCAATGTACTCACGACTTTACGCCTATGTTGCTCGGTTGAGGAGAGGACTACTATCGGCAGGAGGTTCGGAAGGAGAGTACTACGACGACTTCACGGATTAGGCCGTTCTCCACTCGATAGCCTGTGGGATTTTCGATTGGCTGCTACGCTTTATTTTGGATTTCCGCTGCTATTTTGTTAAGCCCTTCCGGCTAGGGATATTGTAAGCTTGGCCATAAGGTCGTACCTTTGATATTTTATCGATACTCGAGTTTTCTTTTATTATTATCGTGTGTATGGTCGTGATGACATCTATGTTTGATTCGTGCACTCAGCGTGATCCTCGACTAGTGCAGTTTACAGAGAGACCGAATTTGCATATTCGGGTCTCGACACAGGCGCAGAAAAGCAGTCCGATGACAGACGGATCGACCTGTTACTACTGCAAGGAACCAGGGCACTTTGCTAAGGCATGCCCCAAAAAGCTTCAAGCAACAGCGACTCCAGGAGCCTCCGGAAGTGAAAACCAAGGGCAGCGAGGCCGCGGACCGTCAAGGGGAGAGTGAACCACGTGGCGGTGAAGAAGCTCAGCCGCACGGACGTCGTGGCCGGGTATGTTCCTTGTCAACTCGATCAAAGCATCAGTCCTTTTCGATTCCGAGCATCGCATTCCTTTGTGTCAAAACTTTTGTGGATAAGCATACTAAAGGAATACGCGTGATATCAGGCTACGTGAAGAAAACAAAACTTTTCTAGGCCGAGCGCACCCAAGAACATCATGCTAAGGAAGGATCATGGATCGTTACCACTTAGACGCCGCAGTGCGCGAAGAAGAATTGAAACCGATCCAATCACGCGCGTCGTGGTAGTAGTGGAAGTAGCCGATCGTCCGAACAGATCGTCTCCTCCACGCACGCCGATCAAGACTCGCAACGAGCAGCGGCTCCACGGTATCCACACGCCAGGGGTGAACGCCGATCGCGAGTGTACTAGCACTCGTGGAGCGCTAGGGTTTGGCTCGGGAGGTGACGGCTAGGGTTATGCTAGAGGTTAACAGGAGCGAATCCCCTCAGCCCCTCGCCTCCATATATATAGACCTCCTCATGTGGGCCTTGCGGACCGAGGCCCAATAGGAGTTTATTCGGATCTCTATCCGAATTGAGCCCACGTCTGAATCATATTCGAAATAGTGTTCCAACCCGTTAAGCGTGCGACCCTGTAGGTTCACGTATACTTGGTCGTGACCCGGAAACGCCTTTCCGGTCACCCTGTTAATAGCGGCCTCTAGTAAGACATATTAACCCCAAAGTATACGTAAAGATCATATCGGCTGAACCTGTAATGTTCTCATGTACAAATCCCTTTGCCTCACGATATAGATTGAGCTCAAGGCGAGACCTGTGTCATCCTCTTAATAGCTCAATCACTCTCTCGATTCCGTGATGGATTATATACTTGTGATTGACTCCTTAATCACCTTGGCATAGCCATGCACTTTCATAATCCATTACATCGAGGGGCCCAGAGATATCTCTCCCATAAAGAGGGGTAAATTCTATCTTGATCATTCACATCCCACTACATGTTTCATGGCAAACCCGAAAACTAATTTTATGACTACCCAGTTATGGAGTAGTGTTTAGTAGTCCCAAAATAAGCTACTACGCATGTTGGGAACCATGATGATCTCAAGTCTAAGAATTCTACATAAACACTAATTGAGACCAACTGATGACACATGGAATCTCTGCAGTGTCTCATGGCGGGTCTATCCAACATATGTTCACTAACACATGTCCATATTATTGATTTGGTATCACCATACCATGATCCATGAGACATAATCATTAATCAATACATATGCTGATCTTTATCTTTGAATTATATTTGTTCCTCATATGATATATGATCAGGGATCATTTAGAAATAGCAACATTTTAGCATTAAGAGTCTCATGAATAAGTCACATACTCATTGATCAACAATGATAATGTCTATTTCAAGGAACAAAGTAATGTATCATAAACATAGTATGTGATATATACAACATCTCCATGTTGCCTCTAGGGCATATCACTAACAGACGTGCACGATGATGATACCCCGCGGGCCTGGGAGCTTCACACATAGGAAGCCGTGGTGTGGGATTGCCTCGAATGAATTAAGGGTTGGCCTCCCAAATATGGCGTTGTAGGGGTACTGGATGTCCATGACGTCGAAGGTGGCGTCCCTACTCGTCACGTTGTCGCCCCGACCGAAGGAGACCTGCAGGCATATCTGGCACAGCGCCATCAGCGGTGACCTCCGAAGCTTTGCAGCAGAATTTTCGAGGGGCCTAGGCGGTTTCGAGGGATCGCCATCTGGTCGAAGGCCCCTGCAAACAAAATATTCGCGGAACATCATCCATTGACCAGGACACGCCTGACGTCGTATCCTGCTATGGCAGCCTGGATGACCAGGGGATCTTGGTGGGGGAACTCCGCACCATCGGCGTCAGCGGGCGTGAAGGTGATCTCGTGTTGCGCCCAGTCCGGCAGTGCCTGTGCTGGGTACGTCGCCACGTGGTGTAACCTCCGCACGTAGGCCTTTCGCTGCCACTCCGAGGCGAACTCCAGGGAGGAGCCTCCAGAGAAGACGTTTATGACGCTACGCTGGGCGCCCTCCAGGGCGTGGATCCGTAGGGGGCTCTCCTGATGCTGCTGCACATGAGCTTGAATCCGCCGGAGGCCCTCCTGAGTCTGCAGCTCCTGATCCCGAATTCGTAGGGGGCCGTCCAGGGGCTGCTGGACGTGTGCCACGACAGGTGGCCGCACCTCGAGATCCCTATCTCTGGCGACGCTTTGCCGAAGTGCCACGATGGTGGTATAGGAGCGGGTGTCATGGCTACCTCGGATGTGTACTTCGCACCACTGGAGGTGGTGTTGGTCGCCATATTCCGCGCGGGCCCTATCCTCGCGGCCCCGGCCTTGGCCTCACCCCGACCCCGTCGAGCCCTAGCACCGTGGCCAGCGGGGGCATTGTCTTCTGAGTCACCCTCAATGTCGAAGATGTGACAGGCTCTCTGAGACTTCTGTTGACCGCGCTTGGGCCCGTCGCCCGATGGGTTCTTGTGCTGGGAGGCGTCCTTCGATGGCTCCTGCATGCGCTTGACCTTCGAGGAGCTTTCCTTCAGTGAGTCCTCGCTCTTTGCCGTGCCCTCCGCCAGATTGGCGTCGGCGTTGTTGCCGTGACGCCTCCGCGCGTCCTCTTCCGCTCTGGCGTATTCTTCCATCTTGTCGAAGAGCTTCGCCACCATCTTGATTGACTTTTGCGCGTTGTACTCGGCCAACGGCCCCGGACGAAGACCCTGTATTGCTGCGTTGATGATGGTTGTTTTGTTGACATCTTTGACCTGGCAGCGAACCTTCGTGAAGCGTTTGAAGTACTCCCAAGCCTTTCCGATGGTTTTTGCTTGATTACGAAGAGCTGATCTACGTCGACATGCTCAATGTAGTTCCCCTGAAAGTTGTTGTAGAAGCGATCGCGGACTTGCTCCCATTCATAGATGGAGTTAGGCTCTGTGGTGAAGAACTAAGAGAGTGCCACTCCCTGCAACGCGAGGGAGAGCCCCTTCATCTTCGTGGTGTCATCTCCGCCTGCCGCTTCAATGGCGGTCTCGTATATGCGCACGAACTCCCGGGGGTCCGTGTCGCCCTTGTACAACATGATGGCGTTGGGAATTTGAAATCCTTCGGCTATGCCGCCTGCTGCAGGCCCGCAGATAGCAGGGACTCGGGTCCACGCGTCGCAGCGAGGCGCGGCTAGATGTGGGGCGTCGTGGCTGTCCGCCCATTCGGGCGTGGGCTCCGGTGCGACCACCGGCGTGGTCTGCTGACTCCGAGCCTCTTGTATTCTCCGCACGGCCCCACGGAGATCCGCTAACTCCTACTGGAGCGTGCTGAGGGCCGCCAGTAGGGCGTTCTCCACTGCCGGCGTTGATGAAGCGATCGGTGCACCTGGTTGCGTGCTGGGGTAGCGGTGACCACGGCTTGTGATCTTGGGTTGCCCGTCGCGTCGACACGATGGACTCCGGCGTCGATGATGGGGTCCATGTCGCCGTCGAGACCGCTTGGCGCTCCCACATCGGGTGTAGGGACGACGGTCGCGCCTCGATGGGCACCGATGTTACTGCTCCCTGGCACCCGGCCGGTACTATCGGGGTCGACCGTCATGTCGGCGGTGGCGGGGTCGATCGTCACATCAGCGGTGGTAGGGTCGATCGTCGTGCGGTGGGCGTCGTCGTTCGCACCCACGACCGCCGATGCCGAAGCCCTGGTGTTGACGCGGGACCTCACCACGACCCCTTCCTTCTTTTTCGCCGCCGATGATGAAGCTTTCTTCGGTGCCATCCTTCTTGAGATCTTAAGGCTTGCTCCTGCCACTCCCCACGGACGGCGCCAACTGTTATGGTTACAGACCAAACAGAGAGAGAGAGAGTATGGTAGTGGGGAGTTAGGTGAACAATGTTGTCCTCTGGCTTTCCCCATGGCTAGCATTACGTATATATATGTCCCTTGCAGGGGGTGTCTTTACAATCGTACCCTTTCATCCAAACATCTCCAAGAGTAATTGTGTCGTTACACATGTTCACTCTATGCTTTACAACCTCTTCAACAGGCCTACCAGGGGTTAGTTGGGGCCTCCCCTACAACAAACAAAAGTGTCGAGAACTTAGACATTCATCCCATAGCTTTTGCTGGTGTCTTATAGACTTCTTGAATACATAGATCCTTGGAGAATATGGCTACTATGGCCAAGTACCACAGGCAGCTAACCCTCTTGCGTGAAGAGAATGCGAAGCTCTCCAAAGAAGCAGAAGCATGGTAAGTTTTTTGAAATCAAAGCCTGTTTTGACTATTCGACTAACCTTCTTATACTGGCCACCGATATTTCTTGGCTCAGGAGCGACGTGAAATTCCGGGCAGGTGTGCTCGAGAATGAGAAACTCGAGACGCAAAGGCTTAAAAAGGAAGTTGCCGATCTCGGGATTGGCCTAGCACAAGCCAATTCCAGAAGCAAATCTCTATAAGAGAAGCTAAATAGTAAATTGTGAACCTACGACTGCTTTCCCTTCTATTTTTCCCTTACACTCCCTGACTTCCTTCTTTTTACAGAAAGAGAAACCCAAGCAAAGAGTCTCCACACCGAAGTCGATGAAAAGACTAGAGTGATCGGAGCTTTGACTCAGAGGGAGGCAGAGATGAAGAAGGACCTTGAAAGTCTTAATGCACAACTTTTAGGTAAGACTTACTTTATCTAAACTAGGTTGTCGTAGAAAAACTTACGACTATGTGGTGTAGTTATCTGATCATTGATTCCCTGTTTGCAGGATCAAAAGCCGAAATGAAACGACTTCTTGAAGTCTCGACTCGTAGCGAAGAAGAGATGAAGTCAATGAAGATAGCTCTTCACGACAACATCGTTCTCTTCAACGGTCTACTCGGCAAGTTCGGTTTTGAGAAAGTGGTCTTTTCTGAAGATACCCTCACCGCTTGCGCGAGTACTCTTAATCTGCAAGTCAAGGTTTTAGAGAAGCATCTGGCTAACTTAAAGGATGAGCAGATTGACTCAATTTGGGAAGCAGTGAAGAGTGCAGTAACCTACGCCTTGGCAAAACTTAAGGCGAGCGACCCGAGTCAATCTCTCAAAGCAATCGAGAAAGATTTTGATTGCTCCAACGTCCAGGCGGCTCAATGGATGGAAGAAGTTGAGCTTTATGAGCGTAGAGTGTCGGAAGAAATGCAACTCGATTCGCCCTAGAAAGTCATAGCATTTGTAAAAATATTGTAAAGAACGTATCTCTTAATGAATGAAAATGTCTTTTTCTTCGATGAACAAGAAGCGTTTTCCTGCAATGCATGTTTCTTTTGTATTCATTAAACAAAAGTTGCAAAAAAAAGTTAGAGCTAAGACATGAAGTTATACGAGTAATCTTATCCTAGCCTCCGACTATTTACTTAGTTTGTACGAAAAAACTAAGCTAATAGTAACAAAACACCCAACTATCATTGTCGAAGTCGATTGTCATGTTTTGGAGTCGACACTAGGGAGTTCCTTCTAGTGGGCAGGACCACGTGCAAAGAGGAAAGTCTCTGGCTAGGTAGTCGTTACAATACTTCGACTAGGCTAATTGAATCGAAGACAAGAATGACAGCGAGATGATCATTCGAGTTACTTCGTTCATGTCTGATCAACATGTTCATAGATGACTCAATTATTTTGTGCTAGCAGCAAGAGATGAGGTACAACATATCGTTAGGAAGCTCCTTCTAGTAGGCAGGATCACATGTAGAAGGGAGAGACTTTGACTAATGTGGTTCCCTTCTCCGACTAGGTAAAACTAATTGAAGTTACTAGGAACAATCGAACAGACACAAAAAGCACTCATACTAGATAAGGATAAAAAGATCGAGAATAATAAAACTTTATTGCTAAGAAATAAAATCTTAGACATAGAATTTATGTAATTGGTCAATGTTCCAAGAATTTGAAAGAACCTGACCGTCCTCCATGACAAGTCGTACAAAGCCTGGACGCGTTACTTCGACTACTGTGTAAGGACCTTCCCACTTGGGGGAAAGTTTGTTCCGATTAAACTGGGATTGGATTTTCCACAATACCAAGTCATCTACAGTAAGGCTACGAGGTTGGACCTTATGATTGTAGTACTTATGCATGGCTTGCTGGTAGACTGCCAATTATGGCTCGATTCCTCCATTCTTCGAGAAGATTGATGTCATCCGCTTGAAGCTGCTCTTGGTTCAAGTTGTTATATTTTTTGACTCTTGCTAACCTTATTTTTAGTTCTGAATGAAGCATGGCTTCCGCTCTAAAGACTAAGAAGAAGGGAGTTTCTCCGGTAGCTCGGCTAAGAGTTGTGCGAATAGCCCATAATACTGAAGGGAGCTTTTGTACCCAAACCCCCTAGCATTTGACCAATTGATCAAATACTCAAGATTTTATCCCTTGCATTATTTGCCCATTTGCATGCTCGACCACACCATTGCTTTGATGATGAGCCACTAAGGTGTAGCAAAGCTTGGTACCGAGCTACTGGAAAAACTTTTGGAATTTGGTACTGGAAAATTTCTTACTATTATCTGTAATTATTTGACTTGGGACTCCAAATCAAGTAATTACGCTTCTCATCATGAAATTTTTTGCACCCTCCATCGTTATGCGAACCACTGGTTCGGCCTCAATCCATTTTGTGAACGTATCAATAGCCACAAAAAGGAACTCGAAGCCCCCAGATGCTCGTGAAAAGGTCCGAGGATGTCTAATCCCCATGTTGCAAATGGCCATAAAAGAGGAATAGTTTGAACTGCTTGACCTTGTTGGTGTATTTGCCGGCTATGAAACTGTCATTGTACACACTTTTTAACCAACTCTTTGGTATCATTAATGGCTGTTGGTCAATAGAAACCTTGTTGAAAGGCCTTACCGGCCAACGTTCTGTAGAATGCATGTGCTCCACAGATGTCTCCGTGTATATAATTGAGGAGTTGCAACCCCTCTTTCTGTGATATACAGCGCATGAGGATGCCTTGAGTACTCTGTTTGTAGAGTACCCATTCGACCAAAATATACATTTTGGCTTTTCGGGACAAATGATCTGCTTTAAGATCATCTTCAGGTAAGGGACCCTTTTGAAAATACTCGTAGATGACGGACATCCAGGTATCTTCGTTCTTAATAGACGCCACCTCATCAGGAGTTGTCTTTAACCTTTCGACTAGGACAGCTTCCAGAGTTGCACTAAGAAGACCCCTGATGGAACCAGCGACCAGGAAGAAGCTAGTCGAGCTAACTGGTCTACGAGAAAGTTATCCTTGCGAGGGATATACTGTAACTCGAAATCGAGAAAATTCTTTTCTAGCTTACAAACTTCTGTCAGATATTGAGACATAGTTAAACTCGAGCATTGATACTCTTTTCCGACCTGATTCATGACTAGTTGAGAGTCTCTTCTCACGAGTAGTCGACGAATCCCGAGCACTTTCGTAGCTTGTATGCCAGCCAACAAACCTTCATACTTAACTATGTTGTTTGTAGCTAAAAAGAGCAATTGAATGGCATACTCTAAGGTCTCTCCTGTAGGAGATTCTAGGATCACCCTAGCCCCCGAGCCACTTAAGGTAAGTGACCCATCAAAGTACATTGCCTACATGTTGTGGGAATCATACTGTTGAGGATCCTGAACGGGTTCAGGATTTGTCCATTCGGCGACAAAATCTACCAAGACCTAGGATTTAATGGCCGTTCGGGATACGAAATGGAGGTCGAACTCCCCAAGTTTCACCGACCATTTTGCCATGTGTCCCGCTATTTCCCTACCCCGAGGACCACTCCCAAGGGAAACTCAGATGGCACAAGAATCTTATGCACCTGAAAATAATACCTTAACTTCCTCGAAGACACGAGGAGGGCATATAGTAGTTTATGGAACCACGAGTAGTGCTCCTTAGGCCCATGTAAGACTTACATAATATACAGATCGCTGAACGTTGTCACATTCTGCAATGAGTACAACACTTACTACCTGTGGTGTGACGAAAGATACACAAGTAGCGTCTCACCTGGTTTCGAAGAGACCAGTACTGGAGCACTCGTGAGATATCTCTTGATGTCCTCGAAAGCATCATTAACCTCCTTCGACCACTCAAAACCCTTATGTTTCCTGAGAAGCTTAAAGAAAGGAAATCTCTTCTCACTCAGGCGTGTGATGAAATGACTTAGAGCCGCTATACAGCCAGTGAGTTTTTGGACTTCTTTCTTTATTGTCGGGGGGTGCATCTGCTCGATGGCCTTAATCTTCTCTGGATTTGCTTCGATACCTCTCGCCAAAATGAGGAATCCGAACAATTTTCTAGAAGAGACTCCGAACACACATTTCTCTGGATTATGTTTTAAGCGATGCTTTCTGAGGTTATCGAAAGTCTCCTGCAGGTCTGTAATGTGATCAAGTCGTTTGACACTTTGGACAACTATGTCATCAGCATAGGCATCTAAATTGCGACCCATTTGACTTATAAAAGTCAATTGTATTAAACACTGAATAGTCGGATTTTCAGACCAAATGATATTTTGACATAACAAAATTTCTCAAATGGTGTGATAAATGTTGTCTTCTCTTCATCTTCTAGACACAAACTAATATGGTAATAACCAGAGTAAAAGAATCCAAAAAACTTAAAATTTTAGAACCAGCAGTAGAATCCACCAGTTGATCGATACGAGGTAAAGGAAAATTATCTTTTGAACAAACTTTATTCAAATCGGTATAGTCTATACACATACGTCACTTACCGTTAGACTTTTTAACCATTAGAGGATTAGCTAACCACTCGGAGTGATAAACTTTTCTTATAAAGCCTGCTTTTAACAACTTGTCCAATTCAGATTTGATTGCTTCTCATCGATCTGATGTAAATCTCCATAATTTTTGTCTTATGGGCTTATTATCAGGCCGTAAAGCTTGCTTGTGCTTGATCACCTCCCTGGGGACTCCGAGCATGTCGGATGGCTGCCACGCGAACACATCTACATTTGCTCAGAGGAAGGTGACGAGGGTGTCTTCCTATGTAGGGTCAAAAGATATTCCGATATGAAGAGTCTTAGAAGGCTCTGCAGGATCCAAGGGAAACTCCTTAACTCCCTCATTCGGCTTTGGCGCAACTTTTGACTTGAGTACTTGCTCGAAGGCTGCGTCACATTGGCTTCTCGAGCGGGTGGTTGGCCAACCATCTTGAGGGACTTGCGGTCGCACGATAGCGCCATTTTCTTGTCACCGCGCACTATGATTATCCCTTTGGGACCTGACAACTTAAGACATTGATAGGCATAATGAACCACTATCAAAAAATATGCTAACGTCGGCTGACCAAGAGTGACGTTAGAAGCCATATCGAAATTGGCCACATCAAAGGAGATCTTCTCTGTCCTGAAGTTGTTCGGAGTACTGAACATTACAGGCAAAGAGACTTGGCCAATGGGTTTGGCCATAGAACCCAGCATGATTTTATGAAAGGAATATTGTACCAGCTTGATTGTGCTTCGAGGAACTTACATCTCTTCTAGAGCGATGATAAATAATATATTTAGAGAACTACCACCATCAATTAACACTCGATTAACTCGGCAGCTATTGATGGTGGGTTCGACCACAATCAAAAACCGACCGGGACAAACCAGGGGAATTTGATATCCTTCCCAAAGGAGACTGTAACGCCCGACACTTAGGAAAATTATTGGTATAGGAGGAATTAACAGAATTTACCTCACGTTCGATGGTCTTATAATGTCTCTTCGACTCGTATGCAGACAAACCTCCGTAGACGTGCTTGATCGTATGCTTTGAGCTCCGAAAAGGCATGTCTTCGTCACATCCGAGTGCTTTTGACCACTCTTTTGACCACTCGACTGTCCCGCTTCCTTGATTGTGAGAAGCTCATAAGAAACTTGATGGGATTCTGAGACCCATCAAACCTCTCCATATTGACTGGGCGAAAACATGCAGCCAGCGTACTGCTCGGAGTTTGGGTATGAACGCCCGATATCCGGTAACTACTTCTTGTCATTTCCTTCGCGGGAAAGGATAACTTGGGTCATCGGGAGACCGTAGTCATTGATGCCTGATAGTAGATTGGCCCGACTGGTAGTAGGCCTGATCCATACGAGGGTAGTACTCCCCGTATTCCATCTGTCAACGCAAATTCGTTAGCTGGAGGGGTGATCGATCACGTGCTCGGTCGACTCGTCGATCCGGAGTCATTTTGGCAACCCTCTTTCGGCTGGATTTATACCCAAACGACCGTCGTAGATCATCTCCATGTCGATTCCTATGCGGAGAGTTCCATGAATGACTCGAAGTGGTCATGTTTGTCCGACTCCCTGGATTGTGCCGATTAGGCTGCTTGAGTCTATCCAGCATCTTGCGCAGTCTTTGCGTAATTCCTTCGACGAAATGGTCGTAGTCGGGCACCCGAGCAAGATCTGGAGTTAGGTTTTCGAGAAGGTCGTTGATGTTCTGGAGTTCTCGAGCCTCTTCGGATTGATACTGGACACGCCTAGGCAAAGTCTTCTAAGCGGCCAGTAGCGTCCTCCGAGCGGTGTTAGGATCTTCAATTTCTGAGGCAAGGAGCGTCCACCTCAAAGGAGAGCGATGATTTCTAGGATTTCTCCACGCTCATCAGAGTACTAGTCCCGTTCATCATTGGAGGTGTCTGTGCCATCCTCAGAAGAGGGGGGGTAGAGTATGCTCGAGGGGAAGTCTCGTGATGACCTCCAGGGGAAGCATGATGAGGATCTGAAGGGAGGGCTAGGACATCCTGTATAGAACCTCAACTCCTAGTGGAGGTCGACTCGTCTGAGTAGATGTCAAGTGACAACGCTTCGCGACCAGGAGCAATCCCCGCCATATAGGGGAAGTCTAGGTTATAACTAACTCCGACGAGAGGAGCGCTCTGTGATCGTGCGGACGAATCCTGAGGGTGTAAATCCGTCGAGGACTCCATCGGAGCGTTACCACCAGTAGACAATCCACCGATTGTTAGGCTCAGGTGACACTACTCGGGTCGTCGTCGGTGGTACACCTGGACTCCTTGGGACGGAGCCATCGTTGCGTTGTGAATCCCGCTCGCTGTCAGATTGATTCGTGCCAGTTGGGGAGGATGAACTCTCCCGTAGGCGCATCGCTGCAGAGGACTCGGGTTTCTCCATAGCCTTTCCTGTGGTAGGGTCTCTAGGATCCTCCGCCGGATCACTAGGAACATCATCACCATCAGAAGCAAGTAGGACCTACTCGTAGTCATAGCAGGCCTCTATGTTGATGTCCGTGTAGTCTACCAGGTCGAACCAATTCTCCTCATTCCACTCTCCCGCCATAATGGCATCAGAGGGTTGAGAATTCATCGATGATAATTTCATTGAAGCCTTAGAATAAACCTTCTTCACGAACGGCGCCAACTGTCATGTTCTAATATCAATCTTACGTAATATTTATTAGATTCGGGGGGAAAACTCTCAAGACGGTAATATGAACACACAGAGAGAAGACACGTGGTTTTATACAGGTTTGAGCTTTCTCCTGAGAGAATAACAACTCTATGTCCTGTGCTATTACTGCTATAGAAATGGCTCAAAAACGTGTACAGTGCAAGAAATTACAGAATGAATTATACCTCACCGAGTCCTATCACTCACACTGCCCTCTCTCCCCTTTATACAAAACCTATCCCTTATATAGCCGGTGAATAGGTGGCAGTTGCTCCCTGCCCAGGAGGCGCCTTGTTGCTTCGAGAGTTAACCGCTGTACGGTGGTTAATGTCAGAGAGATGTGAGAGCAGTTCGCCGTAGGATGGTTATTGTTAGAGAGACATAGGTGAGATCGTGTGCGGTTATGGTATATAAGCGTATGCCTAACCGCCCTATCAGACCGCCTTACTGCAGGAGTAGGTCAGTTGCTAACTTAGACAGTCGCAGTGGAAGTTCAATCAAGCAATCGTAGGAAAGGCTTACGACTAGATGATCGTATGAGTTTACAACTAGGTAATTGTTGCAGAACTTACAACTAGGTAGTTGTAGAAAGGTCTACAGAGTTGTAGTAAGTCTTACGACTACTTTATAATTTTTTTTATCGCTAAAAGATATATTCAAAAAATATAATAACATAATAAATAAAAAATTAACTTACAACTGGGAGGGGGTGATCGGCCGGCGGCTTCTAAAAGCTTCGAAGCATTCTAGTCATCCATAAAACAATGGCCCCTCGGATTGAATCTCTATTTTTCACTATTCACTACACTATCCACTAACTCTAACCCCTTGATTCGATGAGTAATAGACATAAAGACAAGGTATGGTTTTGGCGGTGAAGCATGCCAGTTCCTTGATACATCTACAGCGTTTTTCCAGGGGTGATCGAACGGCTTCTAAAATTAAAAGCCAAAAGCCATCGCTATTCCAAAAGATCACCTATTCGATCACCCCACATTCAAATTAAGAACAATGTGTTTGCTCCATATAGAATGTTAAGGAGTAAGCTTGGTGTTACAATTTGTTACAGTACAAACAAGAGGAGGTTCGGATCTCACCGACCTCTAACCCCTTGATTCAATGTTTTCAAAAGTGATATATTAGTTTATCACGAACAGTACAAAGTAATATGAGGAAAAAACAAAACACAAAAAAATCAAAAAAAAAGAGAAAAAAATGACAAAAGATGCACAATAAACCAAAAGCTATCGCCTGTCGCTATTGCTGGGAAAAATGCACAGTTGAGCGGGACCTTAGTTCTATTTTGTAATCAACTTATACTTTATCTTGCATCATTGTTCACATCCAAATATTACCAAAATTAATTTAACTTAAACTGAACCCGCTGAAGATGCGAAAGAAAAATAAAATCATACCATGAACGCGTTAACAAAAGCTTGCGTCCTATTCAAAAGGAAAATAATGCGCTATGGACAATTATACCTTATTAAAAAAATGTAGTACGTGTATATGTCCATGTAAGTCTGAATCAATATCAGTTTGTAACAATGTAGGTGGCCTATCAATAGAACAATATTTAGTGCGTTTGTATATCAATTTATAGATGCCAGTGTACTAAACAATTAGTAATTAAAATAATGCCGTTGTGTACGTACGTAATCTGATGCCTTCACAATGATATTTCAAACAAGCATTTTAAAAGCGCGAGATGTACAAATAGTTGCATACTACAATGCATCATTTCCTTTTTACATTACATCTGTTCGATCATTGTAAAACCTTGATCAGTATGTATATTTTGGTAATAATATTCATTATGCAACTGTAGCATCAATGTGCGTTTGATATAATTGAATGGGTATAATATGGGCACACCATACGTTCATAACTTTTGTTCCTCTAAAAAATGCTCATCCAAGTAGGAAAAAAAAAATCACTGTTCAGATATCTCGTCCAATCTTAAGCATGGAATTACTTGCATTCTCTTTCTTTCTTTTTCATCCAAATTGGAACGGGATTTTTTTGAAGGAATAAACTAGAATGCCCCATCCTTCGTCGAAATCACGATCAGGGCTCCAAATTGGATTGAAAGATAGATTAGCTCTCCAAAGTTACACCTCACCTAGCTTTGTTGGGTTTTTTTTTTCAAGTACCAACACTGCTCTTCCTGAGTCCTGACCTAGCGTTTGCTTGCTACCTGGAGCGCAGGTAGCCGGGACCCTGTTTGGCTGTCGATCTGGTGAGCTCGTAGCCCAGGCGACCAAAAAACGAGTAGCTCGATCTATCGTTCGATCCACTAATCTTAGGCACAGGTTGCCAACCAAATAGCCTATCTTTATGCTTGCTTGGTGAGGTGAAAATCAAAATTTTAGAGGCCATTGAGTTGGCCTGAAATTTAGTGGTTTGTGGTTGAAATTGTACTATAGTTAGCTGAAATTACACTGTTACTGACAGTGGCTTATTTGACATAATTAGTTTTAAAAAATCTAAAAATAGAAAAAAAAGTTAACCTATCACATATAATACAAACAAATAAGAAAAAATCCGATTAAAAAACTCAAAAAACCACCAAAAAATAGGAAAGAAACAAAAATTATTATTAGTAAAAAAATAAACTAGAAATCAAAAGTCTAAATCTAAATAAATGGGATCTTAAGCTACTTCTTAGCATCACTTTTTGCTAGGCAAGTTGTCCTGTCTTTTAACCAAACAAGCACCGGACCTCAAATGCAGGGATGGCAGTTCTGGACCAGCGTCGCCCTCCCCCAACGTTGAAATGGTGTACTCTGTCGCCAGCTAGTGCATGCTACCACGATACAGCTCATAGTAATAAAGCAGAATCATGTACTGCAATGACGCAGTAATTTTTTAGACCTAGTGTCTTGTCTTGCTGCTGCAGGCCCAGGAAACGGGCTCCGCCGGAGTAAAACTAGTAATCCACATAAATTGCTCCCCCTCGTCAGCTCAGCCATCCCCACCCCTGGTCGCAGCAACAGAACAGGAAAAACAAAAAGGCCAAGAAGAAGCCGCAATGCAGCGCCTCTCCATCGGATCGCCGGGCGCCAAGCCCCGCCTCGACGCCGCCACGGTGGAGGAGGCGGGGAAACCGGCGGTCCGGGCGGCGCCGGACAAGTCCATCCACCTCATCCCCCTCCTCACGCTCCTTTGCTTCCTCCTGCTCTTCCTCCTCTCCCACGACCCGGCCGCCTCCTCCCTCGACGGTAATTCAGTCCTTCCCTCTCCCTCGCCGCCGTGCCTCTGGCTAACGCTTTGTGGTTCTCGCGCAGATTCGCCGGTCCTGGCCGTTGTCACCGCCCGCTCCCTCGAGGCCAGAGGTGAGTCGCAAGATGCCACAAACACACGGTTTCGTCCCCCTCTTGCTTGCTTCTTCTCATCTTGATTTTCTGGTTGTTCCTGCAGCGGAGTCGACGAGGTCCATCGGGCGTGCCAGTGGCGTGTACCGGCGGCTAAAGGAGGACCCGAGGCTGGGGATGGCGCGGCGGCGGCGGTGACGGGGCGGCGCGGCAGTGGGGAACGGCTAAGGTTGGTTACGTCAGCGCAGCTAGCCGTTGGAGCGGACCACCAGGACGACGGACGCGGGTGGAGGAGCGTCGTGTCTTTTCCTCTTCTTATTTTTTTCCCCACCTTTTTTTCTCCTCTCCCCTTGTTGGTACAAGCGAACCAGAAAGAATGGCAGCGAGCGGTGGTATCGTATGCATACGTTGTCTTCTTGCCCTTCAGAATTGGACTAGGCAAGCGAAGCCATTCAGGCAATCACCTTGGCTATATAATTAGTTTTCAAATGATCTATTTTTTAAAATAGATCTATAAATCAATTATAGCAGATATTATACTAACTTTATATATATATCGATCAAAATCATATATAAATATCTTTTCTTCGTAATCTCTCTTGCTAAAACCAGAATTCAAAGTTTTCGGTAGTAAGCCACAGAAAAAAAACATCCCATATGTTCATACGCCAACTTTGTTCTTGTTCCACTGCTATTGTAGGAGCAATTTTGTAAGTTTTTCTCCTGCTGCTGCTGCCCTTGATCAGATGGATGGATGGATACAGGGTAGCAGGTCATTATCCTATCCACCTTGGTTGTCTTGTGGATTGTGCTGCTCAATCCTGAAAGGGACGAGCTGACGGGTAAACCGAGAAAGAAACAAGGAAAGAAAGGGTGGCTGCCCACCTGTGTCGCGTGTGGAGAAGAACGCCACGCCGCAGGTACAGAGTAACAGAGGGAACGGACGTGGATGAGCTGGTTCCAGCACAGCACAGCTAGCCAGTGTGTTCTCGCGGGTCACGCAGTGCGCTCACAAGAAATTTACTCTCTTCTTCTGGAGGGTGGCACGTCTGGGCTGTAGTTTTTTATAGCTTTTATCTATCTATTTTTTAATACGTTAACAAACGATACATATAATTTTAAATTTAGAAAACCATTTGAAAAACCTATTTCAAAAACCAACGTATTTATTTCGATTTTAGAGAAACAAAAAAGAGCGGGAGCATTTTATTGCTCCTGCCTGCCTTTCATAACAGCGGTCAAGTGGACCTTTCATGAAAGCTACATTCACAATTTCACATTGCTGCGCTTACCAGTCCCACTGCAACTAGGCTTGGCTGGCCTGGATTGGATGGATGCCTCTTGGGGCTTGTGTTGCTTGGGACTAGCGCAAATCTGCAAGGAAGGAGGCACTAGCTAACACTTCTAACTTTCAATGCAAAACCAGCAAACACTTCTACTCAAGTACTTTGCTGACACCTACAAACAAAGAAACACATATGCGCCACGTCAATGTCCAACGAAATCCAAGCTTATAGTACATGATTACCAGCAATCCTCCTACGCAATCGTTGTAGGCCTTGGACCAGTTGAGCCTTGTCATTCACCACACATTGTAATCTCCTTTCTGGCCAGGCATGTATAAACAGTTTTCCATCGCAGATTGAGGACAGCAGGTCGGGGGTCCATGGATTAATTGCATGTGGCCTTCCTTTGAACTTGAGCCAACCAAACTAAAACCGCTTTAGCTTTTAGTTTATTTTAGCCTTTTAGTTTATTTAAACTAAAAACCACTTATAACACATCGATTTCTAATTTCAACTTATTTCAGCTTTTTAGATTTTTTAGTTTTTCTTTTTTCCCTTTATTCTTTTGCATTGTCTGTGACAATATAACATGTTTTCTTATTTTTATTTTTCTCAGAAAAAACTAACATTTACTGTAGTGTAATTTCAATTAAAAATCATAATTAGAAGCTTAAACTATAAACCACTTAAAACACCCCCTAAAAAGAAGAAGAATTTAAATGGCATCATCGTTGTCGGCGAGCACAGGCAACTCCAGCAGTAGCAACAGCACAAGTTCCATGAGATATAGACCAATGCTAGTGCGATAACTGTCGGAGAGCACGAAGGACCTACCTATCCTCCTAACTCCATTTCACACTGGATTCCTCCCAAGTCATCCACCGACAAGGAGCTTAAGGGCCTGTTTTTTGGCTTCTACTTGTAGCTTTCGACTGTATTTTATAATTTTTAGACTGTTTATGAGAAAGAGTACAGAGTAATAAAACTCACCGATTTTAATCAATATAAATAAAGTTACTATAATATATACTACAATTAACTAGTAGATCCCACCACAAGATATTTTGTTTAAAAACTAGTTACTGTAGAAAAGATAAAAAACAATTTTTAAAAGCTGAAAAGATGATGCCCTCACACATAAATGCTAACTACTAGCTCGAGTAAACAAGAACTTCCAGTTCCAGGGGTACCAATATGGAACGGCTCATGCATAACACGGCAAGGAGCTTCACATCTTGACACGATTGTACTAAATATGTACAATGAAAACAAGAAATGATCTGGAACCTTATTAACATACTAACTCCCCACATTCAACCTTACCATTTATTCGGTATCCCCAATAAAAGTTTGCACCGAATTTTGCACGCACACACCCAGAAAACCATGTTTGCAGTGAAATGCCTCAGTTTACATGAACATAGCAGTATAGAATATAGATAAATCGCATATACAGTATCACATATCACTACTCATCTACAACTTACAACAGAATTCCATGATACCCTTAAAGACTTGAGCCAGAAAGCTAACAGTGATACGCCAGAAAGGTAACAAGGAAAACGAAACAGCACTCATAAGAAAGCATAAAACACCACAATCACGACAGAGCTCAAAATGCAAAACAGATATAACATAATAGTTATGCAAACAAGCAAATGCCCAATAGCAGCTTATGTTACAACTGCAGGAAAGGCCAAACTTCGCCTATTAAGCGAAATAACAGTTGTTGCGAAAAATGTAAACAAGAGATGGAATTTTGATTTATATTCTTGATGTTACATTGTATTCAACAGTTTCCAAACGATAAAAAAGACTTCCCTTTAATGTTTAGTCAACTGTCTATCATAGCTTTAAGATTTGGGTTTTGTTTAATTTGCTTCTTTGGCGAAAAAGTGGATGTAACAGATAGTGCCTGCATAACCTAACACATTGAATAGTGCAAATATGCTAGACTGAGGAATGCGCCTCACATTCTCAATAATCCTACAGAAATAATCTACAGTATAGTGAATGACTGAAAACTCTCATGACCAGCAATAGGTAGTCAAACCGCAGCAATCAATAGACCAACTGGAACATTTAGTGGTAAATTCATGTCTGAAATATGATTCTAGTCAGTCATTTGAGATAAGCACTGAGTTTTTCTTCAAGCTAGAAGCTCACAAAAGGAATTGTCTTTAGGTGATGCTACAATTAGTCGCGCTTTTGACAGTTTGCGGCAACTAAAAGCATGACTTGAATTAATTATTTACTCCCTACTCACCGCATAATTTAACTGGAAGTAGCAGCATACAATTTACCTGACATTCTAGGCTACTATTATCCATGAAAAATCCAAAGAGAGAACAAATATAGTGGTCTGGCATCTTCAATTCTCAACCACTTTCATAACTACTGTCTACTCATGATGACAACCACATTCACAAAATCACTTTCAGGCTCAGATGAAGTATCATTCTTTTAGGAGTATATGGCCACTGACACTGAAAATTACCACTAGAAAAAACGACTGGCGCAAAACCATGTTCTTTTGTAGGCAATAGCAGAAAATTTCTTTTTCAAAAGTTCCAAGTCATTACCTCTGGAAGAAAATTATAGTGCAGATCGTACCTTATATCATTCTCACCAATCTATTATCCAGTTAATTACTTTTTTACAATAACTACAGATACTAGTATCTTTATAATTAACCCTAGTTTTTTCTAGTGTTACCTAAATAACAATGCAAGTCTGTGTTCAACATGGCATAACGACAATAGAGAGGCAGAGGGACAAGGGGAATAAGGGGTTGCTCCAGGACAATGGCAGTTCACAAATATTTGGGGTACCAAAAAAATCAAGTAAATGTCACACCAAAACCTCAGAAGTATCACAAATGCTGATCTAACTGTCAAGCGCCTTGCTTTGAGTAGAAAACCTAAATTATTCATTTAGGTAAATAGTTTTACTGCAGCAATGATACATAGCCCTGATCAGAGAGTAGGACATTGGGATTTCATATTCAAGGCCAGCTCAACATGTTGGGGGTGAACACAAGTGTTTGGGTAATAACATTTTCGTCTATTACCTTCTATTGTTGGTAGGGAAGGTAGGAATGACGAAAGAGTAAGAAACTGGAACCATTAAATTAACTGCATAAGAGGAAGCTACTAATCAGGCATTCGTCAGACCACAAACAGCTATGGAACAATGATGTATAGAAGGATGACCAAAATTGAACACGAAGAAAATCTACATTGTATCTTTTTGAATGCTAGGGTATTGTGTTCTAGACAAAAAATGACAGGCTATCAGTAATCTCTTTGCTAGAGTTCAACTAACAACTGATAAAAATTAGATATTTAATATTTCCATGTATTGCTGGTCAAGACTAAGGGTAGTGAAAGTGCATGTGCTTATTAACGTTTTTATTTTTTCACCTACAAAAGCGACATATTACACCTCGAGATGTATGTGAGAGGAGCGATGGGATGAATTTGCAATGATTTGGTGGGAAAGGCACAAGTCATGCACAGCACCATAACACTTGGATCGCGTAAATATCCTAACATAAAACTGATTTAGCAGGATGCAACTACAAAAGAACTGAAACCAGATCACAGCCAATTGAAGCAGATCCTGGATGGAAATCCAGACTTGAGGAGGCTTCCCGACAATCCACAGGCACCTAAGCCCTAGAAGTTCCTTGTCTTCTTGGACGTTTGACTGAGCTCCGCGAATTTTCCCTGTTGCTTGGGTAGGTAACCACCTGAGAAGCATATGCCAAGCGGGGAACAAACAAAAACTCTCAAGATCGTATACATACAGCCTCTGATTCATAACGGGGAACAACCCTAAGCATCACCAAACCGCTCTGCAGTACACTCGACTAGGAGAGATAGATTCACAAGCAGCTAGTGCTCACTAAACTGAGTTAATTTTGCAGCTAATTTGAGGAGAAAGGCCTTGCTAATTGGTACTAGTATTGTGTTGTTGTTACCTGGCCTGGAGACGAGGTTGATGCGGTAGCGGGGCGCCGCGAACATCCAGCTGTCATCGTCGAGCGACTTGACGACCTTGTGCAGTGCCTCCATCACCTCCGACTTGAGCTCTGCGGGGGAACCAACCGAATTTGACCACTACGTGCAGTTGAAAACGAGGAAAAGGGGCTAGGGCTTGCAAGTGGTGGAGGGGATTTACCGGCCATGGCCTCATCCTTGCGGTAGAGCGCGTCGATGGAGTCGGCGACGTCGTGGATCGCGCCCCCGCCGCCGCCTGCGCTCGCCGCGGAGACGGTCGACCTGGCCGGGGAGCTCATCGGAGACGGCCTGCCTTGTTCGAACAAGTGCGTGGGTGTGTGTATTCAATTCACCAAGGGAGGAGGAAGGGGGTATGGGCGGCGTGCGCTAGTGGGCCGTCCGTGTTGGTCGGCCGTGGGCCTAGCGACTACTGGAAAGTATGGGCCGGCCAGCGACTGCAAGACCTCTCGCTCACCACCACCAGCAGACCACAAGACAACCATCCCCAACCCAACCCAGCCGACGCCAAGGAGAAGAGCTCGGCGGCCGGCGGAGGCGATCGGAGATGGTGAGGAAGGCCAGGGTCGAGTTCGACGAGCGCCCGCCGGATGACTTCGACCCCAAGAACCCGTACGGGGATCCGGTGGCGATGCTCGAGTACAGGGAGCACCTCGTGCGGGAGAAGTGGATCCAGATCGAGACCGCCAAGATCATCCGCGACCGCCTCCGCTGGTGCTACCGCATCGAGGGCGTCAACCACCACCAGAAGTGCCGCCACCTCGTCGACCAGTACCTCGAGGCCACCCGCGGAGTCGGATGGGGCAAGGACGCGCGCCCGCCGGAGCTGCACGGTCCGATCATGATCTCGGCTTTGTTTCCCTTCTCCCCTCATTTTGTTTGTTTTACTGATTGATATAGTTGGTTGGTTGGTTGTCCTGTCTTGCGCAGAGCCGAAGAAGCCGATCGAGGCCGAGGAGTAGTATTGCTGCCTCTGCTGCTGTTCCTGGATTGGAATTGGAGAGGTCAGGCTGCTTCTTGTCTGCTAAGAATCCCGGGTTATTCTGTA
Source organism: Melocanna baccifera (assembly GCA_036346265.1). NCBI lineage: Eukaryota > Viridiplantae > Streptophyta > Magnoliopsida > Poales > Poaceae > Melocanna > Melocanna baccifera. The sequence goes on from JAYEVJ010000275.1 coordinate 59,036, forward strand.
TGAAGCTTAAAATGAAACGTGCATGTTTCTTATCTGAACCTTTATCATTCCATGCTACTTGACCCAATAATTAGTGGATGTCTGAAATTTTAGTGGGCTCTCTTCGGTACTGACTGTATTGGGGGCAATAATACCCGGCTCTAGATGGTTGGGAATAGTGTAGAACACTAAAACTAGCATAAATATAGGAAGCATTTTGGTTTATGAGGGCGAGGAACAACCAGAACGCTGTCTATCTCAACTGTATGTGCAAACAATTGTTTCCAACTTATGAAATGGATTTTCCTCTTAATAATGAACAAATCTTCTGCATGTCCCCAAAACTTCCCAAAGAAACACCCCTCATCCAAATAACCCCTTAAGCTCTCATGGCATACCACATAACAAACATTGGGTAAGAAAAGGAGATACTTGTGAAGGTGGCACCATTGTTTTCCTTATGTCACCTTAACGTGCACTGCTGTTGTTAGCCTATTACTTGCCTTGCCTGAACCTAAGATATATATCAAACCTGAGATGAAGTCTGAATTTCTTGATAGTGTATGCATTTTTAGTGATAGGCAGTTAACTATGTCATTTTAAGTCTGTGCTCCTTTTGTTTAATCAAGTAACTGTTAAGCCAACAATTGCATCAAAGATTATTACATAAAAAAATGTAGTGAAGATTAGCAAACCAGCAACCAAAGTTCTCTAGAGAAATAGTAACTGTTAAGCCAACAATTGCATCAAAGATTATTACGTAAAAAAATGTACTGAAGATCAGCAAACCAGCAACCAAAGTTCTCGAAGATTTCTCTAGATATCAACCCTCCGTTTCTTTTCATATGCATTTTTGTTTGAATTGGTTGATGTTTTTGGTTCTTATGATCATATCTCCTTGGATCAAAGGCGATAGATTCAGAATCTGTTAGCTGCCATCGTACCTTGTTGGGCCTACTTAGTACTTACTACCTGTTCTTCTCTTATTTGAAAAAAAAACCTTCAACATTGGAGAAATATAATAGAAGGGTATCATGATTTGTGCATCCATGCTACAACCTAACTGTTCTCATTGTTGACTATAATTGATGGTAAAGTGGATTGGTGAGGTGTGCTATGCCGCTCAGTCCGGGTAAACGAGTACAATGGAGGCACTGTAGTCTTCGAAGTTGAGTTGTATGAGGAGTATCTAAAGCTTGTAAAATGATTTTCAATGGATCATCCCTTTTGAACAAGTGTGCTAAAGCTAAGGACACACTGAATGGCTGAAAACACTACACAATACTTTTGAACAGTTGGAAAATCTGGAAAGTTTCCTTTGACACGAAAGTGTACGGCACGGTATCTTGCTAACATTTCTGAAGAGCATTTTTGTATCTCTTGACTTTATCTTTGACAGATTATTAAGATTGATATAAGATGATGTATCTAAAAATTTTTACTACAAGCGTAATCTTCCACCACTCAACCCTCTGTAATATTCTCATGGCAAGAAAAAAAAGAAGGTATACTAGCTAAGGATAATTATGAATTATTTTCAGGTGACTTTGGATTCTCTTTTGATTAAATATAGTTTTGTTAGTGCCAGAGTGCAGTCTTCCACTTGTATATGTTATTTATTTATGTACTTCATAGCACATTTCCTGGCCGTCTCTCATCATACTCTTGACACGTGTTGATTGCACTGATCTATCTACCATGATGATTCTACTATGTCTATTGATAATTAATCACTTGTGATTTTCTACCTTGCATTCTAACAATGTAACTTGTATTCGAGTGACTCTGCTCTGTTTTAATAAAAAGTAGAGCCATATATCTGATTTATATTTTTGTAGACCATGACTTTGATCCTTTTATTTTCTTGCGCAGGGATCTTTCCATTGGGTTTGAAAGGAGTAACTAGGAACTGCTGCAGTTCTTTTACATCTGAAGTTGCTGGTTGACTTTTAATAAATGATGTGGAAGAAAACATTGTTGTGCGTTGTGTGTACTTTTCCCCTGTCGCTTTGAAAAATTGAGCAAATCGTTGCCTGGACTTTCGTGCCTTGTTTTCAATTCCATTAGTACAACTGATATTTAGTTATCATTTCCCTTGCATCTTGATCTAAGATGCAAAAGGCAGTTCTCGCTGTACAAGTTTTTCTTTTCAGATGCGCTGAAGTATAAACTTTGCTAGGTCTGAACTTTTGCGTGAGTAGCAATTTTATCTTCATATGACTGATGACACAGCAGCTAAGTCAGTTTGATGTAGAAATTACAGATTAGAGGTTTTTTTCCCCATGTGAGGAATCTGATACCACAAGATTTGTCGAAAAGATATCACGCCCAGTAGCATTGGGCTTATCTTCACTGTGCAGAACTACCTGGTTTTTGATGCTCTGCATTTCTGGAAATACTGCTTCCAAAACAATAGCAATGTACGAAGCATTCCGACAAACAAGTCAACATATTCAACGAACTACACTAGACGAATTCCCAGCACACAGCTGATCTTGTTCGAATGTATACGCCCCAAACTGCAAACTAACTAGGGGCCGTGTGACAGATTCATTCGTGTTGAGAAGCAGATGCTGGATCATGGATGTTGCATCGTGAGGTCTGAAGCGTTTGCAAGGCCCTGCAGCATCCTGATGATCTCCACCGTGTCCTCCAGGTAGTACTTGGCCTTGCTCGGTTTCTGCCCGACAGTGCAGGTGAACACCTCGGCCACCGGCGACAATGCTGGCCTCGTCGGACCTGTCGTCGCCGGTGAACAGAACGAAGTCGGCGCGAATGCCCTTCTGCTGCGTCGCCGACAGGAGTTGCTCCGCCACCAGGCCTTTATTGACACCCTGAGGCAGCAATGGGATTAATTCAGAGGAGAGAAGAGCAAGAAACAACGAGTGAGGAGGACCTGAGGTAGTTGTCATGGAAGTTGAAACAGAAGCGCAGTAGCAGAGATGGTTGCAGCGCAAGAAGCCTACGTACCTGTGGATTGACCTCGGCAATGTTGTGGCTGCTCTTGACGGAGACGGGTTCGTTGGAGAGGACGGTCTCGAGGTGGTCGAGGAGCTCCTTGGCTTGGCACGACCCCAGGTCCGGATCAGCGTGCTGATAATGGTACACGATTCCGCTCTCTTTGGTCTCAATGGACGACCCATCCGTCGCCTCGGTGTAGAGCTCCATGATGGGCTCCGCGATCTGCTTCCAGTCGAAGCTCGCGACCGCGTTGCAGGTCGTCCACTCCGCCCCGTGCTTGTGCCTGATGAAGTAGCCGTGCTTGGCCGCAATGATGAGCCCGAACTGGCCCGTTAGGTCGGCCGAGTGGCCTGACCTAGATGACGGCTGTTCGCACGCTGTCTCGCATCGCAGATCGCACTCGTTCTCTCTCAGAGCTTGCTCTGTTCTCCATGGCGGCCGGCTTGCTCTAGCGTGGCGATCCCTCCGCTCGCCCCACTTGGATCCGCTCGGATTGGCTCCCTCCCGTGTGGCTTGGCGAGATTTGCTTCTCCCCACGGCTTAGAACATGGAGGGTGGCGGCGCAAGAGGCGTGGCTAGCGGCGGCTTGGGCGGCGGGGGGAGGGCCGAAGATGGCAGCTCGGTCGACGGGGGAAGGGCCAAAGATAGCAGCTCGGCCGACGGGGGGAGGGGCCAAGATGGTGGCGGAGAGGAAAGAGGAGGCGGCGTGAGCTCTGTACATGGTCGACAATGGTGGAGAGGATCTTGGAGAGACGGAGCTATGCCACAAAGGATCTTGGAGAGAAGGAGCCTAAGGAGGCCACTCGCGGGCATCTTCTTGCTCGCCGCCGGCCGCCACAGCGCCTGGGAGGAGGCGCCATGGGCTCGGAGGAGTCGGTGGACAGCGCCGAATGGAATGGAAGGAGCGTTTGGAAGAGGTGGGGACTTCTAATCTGTGTTTAACTTTTCAGCCGATTTTTGCCCGATTTTTCTATAAATTTCGGCCGATTTTCGACGATAATCAACCAGTTTACATTTGAATTTCAAATTTCATTTGAATTTTTCGGTGCAAAATTCTCCGAAAAAAACTTAAAATCGGTCATTTTGGTCTTACCGGTCCCTCCGGTAAAATTTCAAAACCGATAATCTTAACCCTGGCGGCTGGTCAATGAGGACGATGGGCTCGTACTTGGGCGTGCCGTACTTGAGGTTGATCCTTTCCATGGTGGAGTAGGTCTCCTGCTGCATCTCCTACATGTCCTTGCCGCCCCCCTCCCCCCGCGGGGTTTGCGATCTGCACTAGCACCACCTTGCCTCGCCACTTGGGGTGCTGGTCCAGCACCTGCTCCATGGCCAGTAGCTTGAGGTTGATCCCCTTGAAGATGTCCATGTTGTCCACGCTGAGCAGCACGGTCTTGCCTCTGAACTTGCCACTGTCGGCAATGAGGTTGGCGACCCTAGCCTTGGTCTGCGGGAGGCTCATGACCTGCCTGAGCTGGCCCATGTGGATGCCGACAGGGAGGATATTGACATTGACGGTGCGGCCATAGCACTCGATGCTGATGTTGTTGGAGCGGACATGCAGCAGTCGTAAACAGTCACGAGCACCTGATGCTCGTTACGACCAAAAAAAGTCGCTTACAACCTCAAAATCGTTTATGAATACTCCTTGTCGCAGGTATCCGGTAGTCAGTTTCGATCACGACTACAAGTCCAGCTTCAACTTCCGACCACATACTCGATTACAACAATGAAGTCGTGCTCGGATATAACACTCAGGAAAACACACACGACACTCAAGGAATCATAGTGATTTGCGCTGCTCAACCAGTGCTTCTTTTCTCAGCTTTCTTCTCTAATTTATAGGATCAGAATACAAAACAAAAATTAAACTTATTTCCTATTCTTACACCATGAGGTGCCATCCCACGTTCAGCGTAAACATCGCTCCACTAATTAACAGACTATCCGAGAATCACAGCCACGACATGAACGTGAGCGCATCTTAGGCCACTAGTTTTGACAGAGTAAAAACTATGCAATGGGCTTAAATCCAACAAATCACCCCCTAACCCCGTTGTGCAGGATTCACCTCAACGACGTCGAGCTTTTGTCTCATCTCGATGAACTTGACTCGCCCAAGTACCTTGGTGAGTATATCATCGATTTGTCCATTCGTGCCGACATGGTCGACATCCACCTTGCCATCTTCAATGCATTCACGAATAAAATGAAAATGAGTGTCGATATGCTTACTTCGTTCGTGATGCACTAGGTTCTTGCTTAGCGCAATGGTTGATTTGTTATCCACCAGAAGCTTTACCATCTTCGGTACTCGCCTAACCAGCTCACCATACAAGCAGCCCAGTCAAACACCTTGGCATGCTGCCGTTGCCGCCGCGTTGTATTCCGCTTCATAAGATGAAAGCGCGATGACCTTCTGCTTCTAGGATGTCCAAGTGATCACGCTTGTGCTGATGAAGAACACAACCCCAGTAGTGCTTTTGCGATCGTCGATGTCACCGGTGAGGTCACTATCACTAAACCCCACTAGTGTAGGCTCTTGTGTTCTCGCGTTCTTGTAGTAGCACCCGTAGCTCATAGTGCCACTGATGTAACACAAGATCTGCTTTACCGCCACCTAGTGCGATCCAGCCTGTGCCTCCATGAACCTACTCACAATCCCTATCGCATAAAAAATATCAGGCCTCGTATTGCAGAGGTATCGCAGACTCCTAACGATACTCCTGTACCGTGTTGCATCCACAACGGCACCGGTGTCCTTCTTACTCAGCTTCAAACAATTCTCCATCGACGTGTGGCATGAATTGCATCTTGCCATGCCAGATGACTTCAAAATCTTGCCGGCATAAGCACTTTGGCAGTGTATGATCTCACTAGTATCTTGCTTGACCTCGATTCCCAAGTAGTAACTCAGGAGATCGAGGTCGCTCATCTCGAACAGGGTGCACATCTGATCATTGAATGCGGCAATATCATCGACGCTGCTGTTGGTGATGATCAAATCATCGATGTAGACGCCTATCAGCAATGATGGCATGCCACTAGTTCTCTGATACACAGCATGTTCCAGAGAGCTGTGCTCAAAGCCAAGGGAGATGAGCGATGCGTCCATCTTGGCGTTCCGTGCCCACGGCACCTGGTGAAGACCGTACAGAGCCTTATGCAGATTGAGCACCCTGTGCTCATTGTCGGGGTTAGCGAAGCCAGGCGGTTGGTGCACGTAGACCTCCTCGACAAGATCGCCATGTAAGAACACTGACTTGACGTCCATGTGGTGCACCTCCCATCTACTGTCCGCAGCGAGTGCCAGTAGGAGTCGCACCGTCTCTATCCATGCCACCGGGGTGAAAATCTCATCGAAGTCCACCCCCTGCAGCTGAGCGTACCCTTTAGCAACTAGATGCATCTTGTGCCTCACCACATTGCCTGCAGTGGTCCTTCTTTACCTTAAACACCCATTTGAGCCCGATGGCCCTATGTTTGGTTGAAGTGCGATGAGCTCCTAAGTACCATTATTGTGGATGACAGCCAGTTCCTCCATCGCCTACTTCCAGCATGCTTGTTTGAGCGCTTTGTTGACTTTGGCTGGCTCCTCGGTAGCCAGAAGGCAGGACCCGATCTACTCAACATCATCTTCCTCTATAGTGTTGTAGACGCTGGATAGCTCCTGGTAGCGATGCAGCCTAGTGTTGGTGTCGAAAGCGTCGTCGTGGGTTGGTGGTGTCGCCCACTCGGCGCCCAGTAATGTCAGTGGAGGTGTCATCTGTGGCTTTGCCGCCTGTGGTGCCACAGAATTTGCTTTGGTTGTCGATGTCGTTGCCTCTCTAGTGTCGACGTCCACCATGTCTTGCTCTGTGGTGTATGTCACAGTAAATGTGGTAGCTGGGCATGGTTTAGCGCTGCATTCGCCTGACTCCCAGTCCCATCGCTTGTGTTCCTTGAACATAACATCGCGAGTCATATGAAGCTTCTTCGTCGCCAGATCGTACACTCTATATGCCTTTGCTCCTTTCTCATAGCCGATGAACACCATTGGTGTTGAGCGGTCTTCCAGCTTGTTCACACTCGGCTTGACATTCCTAACATGCGTGACACACCCAAATACTCGGAGATGATGCACCTTCGGCTTTTGCTTGTGCCATGCCTCATACGATGTTTTGCCACTGAGACTCTGTGTTGGCGCCTTGATGAGGATGTAGACAGCAGTTTTCACTACCTTTCCCCAGAATGTCACTGGCACACCCATGGTCTTCAACAGACAGCTCACCATCTCTACCACAGTCTGGTTATGGCACTCAACGACTCCGTTCTGCTACGACGAATATGGTGCTATGGTACAATGCTTGATGTCGAGCTCATCATAGTAGTCGTGGAACTTAGCGGAGTTGAACTCACCACCGTGTCGAGCAGAATGCCATGAGCTTGCCACTGTGCTCAGTTTCCACTAGCCCCTTGATCTTCTTGAAGAATTTGAACGCCTCGTCTTTGGACGTAAGCACCTCGAGCCACATGTACCTACTGTGATCATCTACGATCAACAAGAAATACTTGTTACCTCCTGTTGTCGCCAGTGTGATCAGTCCACACAAATCTCTATGGACCAGCTCCAGTGCACACTCGACGCGATACGTCGTGGCCTACGAGAATGTGACTTGGTGCTGCTTGCCAAGAGTGCACCTATCACAGAATTGTTCAACATGGTCGAATAGTGGAACCCTATCTGCCATTCCCTTCAGTGCTAGGTCTCGTACGGCTCAGAAATTGAGGTGGCCGTAGCGTCCATGCCACAACCCAGCTTTATTGTCCATGCGCATGAGCAGGCACACAAGATCAGCAAGATTTAGCTTTAGCGTGTAAAGCTGATTCCTGGTCCACCTCACCCAAGCCAGCAGCTTGCACTCACGGTCGAACACAAGCATCTCCATCCTTGATCACCACCTTGCACTCGCTTTCATCTAGTTGCCCAACAGAAACGATGTTGCCATGGAGATGCGGAATGATGTATACCTCAGTGAGGAGCTGATGCTCCCCATTCTGGCATTGGATCATAATGGTTCCTTTGCCGTGGATATCCATGAGTGAGCCATCGTCGAATTTGACAGTCCCATTTACCGATTCATCAAGCGATATAAACATCGCTTGAAACCAAGACATGTGGCTAGTTGCTCCCATGTCTAGGTACCAGACTACATCCCCTACGTCTGACGGGATCACTTTTTCCTCATTGAGGAATACCATTTGCTGCTGCTCTTCGCTGTCTACTCGTGATAGCTCGTAGTGCTTGGCTGTAGTAGCACAAGCTCATCATCTTGCACACGCATCAGGTGCGCCTTCTCCTTCGCTCGTGGCAGGGCTTGCAACAGTTCCTAGAGAAGTGCCCCATCTGGTCACAATTGTAGCACTTAACTTGTGATATGTCATGGTGTGTGCTGGACGAGCCACCGCCCTGGGCGTCGTTCCCAGCTTTGTCGTGCCCGTGGCCATGATGCCGTCCACGGCGGTAAATGTCGCCAATGCAGCTGCTTCTCTGATCTCTACCTGAAGAGCCATCGCCCTGCTCCCATTTCTTGGCTCGTGTGAGCCACTCCTCCTCAGTGAGGAGCAAGCGCCCTGCAAAGCTACCTTTTTCGTCAAGTCCGTATCATTCTTCCACCGCGCGAAGCCACCCCATGAGCTCATCGACCGACAGTGTGCTCAGGTCGAGAAGCGTTTTGATAGAGATGGCCACCTACACGTTCGCATGGGTACAACCCGTAGAAACTTCTTCACGACCTTGGATTCCTCAATTGTGTCGCCAAGGATGCGAAGATTGTTGACGAGACCAATGATTCATATCAAGAACTCATCGATAGTCTCGCCGTCCTTGAAGAGATGTCCTCGAACTCCTTACAGAGCTTTTGTGCATTCGCCCCACGCACATGGTCGATGCCCATCCGCTGCACCTTCACAGCGTCCCATGAACGTTTTATTGTGTCCTTCATGGTGAGTGTTGATAGCATGTTAGGCGGTACCACACGGAGGATTGTGGATAGCACCATCCTGTCATCACAGAAGTCGACATCGACCGGCTCAATCGCTCACCACAGGCCCTGTGCCTACAGGTTGACTCTCATGATGAGAGCCCAATCGGAGTAGTTCGTGCGTGTCAACATGGGGTAAACCACCGTCTCTCCGCTCTCCCTTGTCACCTACTACACCACCACCTCACAGCTGCACACCCTCGTCCTGCTGCGCCCACGGATCCTTGGTGGAGTGAGGAACCTCGAAGGAGACTACGATCCATCGCCTAACATTGTCAATAGGATCTCTGCACTGCTCTGATACCACTTGTTGGAGCGGACACGCAGTGTCATAAACAGCCATGAGCACCTGATACTCTTTATGACCACACGAAGCCACTTACGACCTCAAAGTCATTTACGACTACTCCATGTCGTAGGTACCCGGTAGTCGGTTTCGACCATGACTACAAGCCCGACTTCGACTTCTGACCACATACTCGATTACGATAATGAATTCGTTCTCGGATATAACACTCAGGGAAACACACGTGACACTCAAAGAAACATAGGGATTTGTGCTGCTCAACCGGTGCTTCTTTTCTTGGCTTTCTTCTCTAATTTACAGGATCAGAATATAAAGCAAAGACTAAACTTGTTTCCTATTCTTACGCCATAATCCGTTTCAGCTGTGCCATCCCACGTTTAACGTAAACACTACTCCACTAATTAACAGACTATCCGAGAATCACAGCCATGATGTGAACGTTAGCACATCTCAGGCCACTAGCTTTGATAGAGTAAAAACTATACAATGGGCTTAAGTCCAACAGATGTAGCCCCTCTTGGACTCGTAGGCGAGCTCGAGGATGCAGCTGCATGAGGAGAGGAACTGGTGCGTGTAGTCGAAGGTGTGGAAGCCGATGAGGTCGGCGTTGAGCAGCGCCCAGAGTATCTCATCATGGACGGGCAATGTGCGGTAGATCTTCAAGGATTGGAAGGGGTTGTGGAGGAAGAAACTAAGCTTGACGTGATTGAAGTGGCTGCGGAGGAAGGTGGGCAGTGTTGTAAAGAATCCCGTCGAATTTGTTTTAGAATCGAGTCCAAAACAGTTTAGAAATAGAAAGTTTATGTTTTAGAGTCAAACTATGTATCTGAGTCATAGTAAATATTTAACTTGTAAACTGTATATAAATAGTGAAGAAAACCAAAGAAAAATGTGCGATAATTTGAGAACCACCAAAAAGATTTATGTTTATTTTATCACTCAAGTGTTTTCGTATTGTCCCTGCCATACTCGAAGAACACAGGATCGTCCGATCATCGTCAGACCGTTTCGATCAGCGAAGACATTCGGACCAATCAGAGTGGAACCCAAAGCTGTACTGTTCGACCATCGTCGGACCGTTTTGATAAGCAAGAAGATGGTCGGACCATTCCATCAGCAAGAATGTTCAGACCAGTCTGAATGTCAAAAAGACATCTGGGCGTCCGATCACCATTGGAAGGCTCTAATCATTCAAGACGCTCGAAGCGTTATGACGGAGTCTGAGGAATCTGGATCATTGGATCTGAAGTAGGACCAATCGGACCAGTCCGATCAACCACGAAAGTCTCTTTGGACCAATCCGAAGGGCTTTCATTCTCAATTGGGCAAATCAAAGCGTTCATTTCTCATCAGCTAAAGCGGTTATTCCTCAACATTTGGTATCAGAGCAGGTGTTGATCGACTTGTAGAAGGAGCAGCTCATGGCGGAAGGCGGATCTTCGTCGATAATGAAGGAAGGACCAAATTCCCTTCCATATCCAGTTCTTAATTTAGAGAACTACCCGGTATGGTCTATGAAGATGCAGGTGAATATGTGTGCCCAAGGAGTTTGGGATGCTGTAGTTGATCCGATCGACGCTAATGGAAAGGCCGATCCAAAAGGAAAGGCTAAAGAAGTCAACATAAAGACTGATCAAACTGCGTTACCTCTCATCTATGTTGCCATACCAAACTCGATGCATAGTCAACTTATCAGAAAAGATATAGCACGAGAAGCTTGAATTGCTCTTCGGACATGCATGAAGGAGTAGATCGAGTAAAGAAAGTTCGGATACAAAATCTTCGAGGAAATTATGAGACGCTGTATATGGGTGAAACTTAGTCAGTAGATGAGTTTGCAGGAAAATTAACTGCTATGGTAAATGAGATTCGATCTGTTGGAGGTAAATTAGAGGAAATTATGGTTGTCAAGAAGTATCTACAAGTCTTGCCTGACAGATTCGTGCCGATGATCATAACTCTTCTGTATTCATGCGATCTTCACAATATGAAAATAGAAGAGGTAGCAAGATCTCTTAAAGCTCATGAGGGATTGCTTAAAGGGTGTAAGACAAAAACTGATCAAGCATTGCTAGTGAAAAGTGAAGCAAATGTTAAAAACAAAATTTGGCTGGAATCAAATCTAAGTTAAGGAAGTGGCCGTAGATTTGGCAATTGGCACGAATGTGGTCACAGTTTAGGTGGCCGTATTTTTGGTCGAGGAGGTCGTAGTTTTACTGCTAGTCATAGAGAAAAAGTAATATAAAGTGAGTCCTCTTATAACCGAGATAAGCCAAGAATCAAACATTTTACCTGTGGTAAAGAAGGCAAATGGTGCAGTTTATAGAAGTCATATTAAGTGTTCTGAATGTCAAAAGTTTGGACACTATATTGCTTACTGCCAATACAAGAAGAAGAAGGAAGAGGCAAATTTAATTCAAGCCAAAATAGTGTAGGAGCCAGCACTTCTGTTGTCCATCTGTGAAGAGAAGAGCACATACCTTATGATGCTCACTGAAGAGCATGTCTAGCCGCAACTACTGAATGTTGGAGAAGAGATGGTGAAGTCCAATCTTTAGTACCTCGACAATGGTGTTTCAAATCACATGACTGGATAGAAGGAAAATTTCAATGAACTAAATGAAGGCTTTCGAGGCAAACTAAAGTTTGGAGATGGGTCAGTTGTTCATATAGAAGGAAAGGGCACTATCTTATTGCAAAGCAAAAATAGAGAGCAAAGAGTATTGACTGATGTCTATATATACCAAGATTATGCAATAACATCATAAGTCTGGGTCAACTAACTGAGGAAGGATGTGATGTGTCACTAAAAGGACCATACTTGTTACTGCATAATCGCGAGGGAGAACTACTGATGAAGGTAATGAGAATAGCAAATCGGCTGTACAAGATTGAATTTAAGTCAGCCAAACCAGCGTGTTTCAGTGCTAGGGTGGACAATACGGTATGGTTATGGTATGATCGACTTGGTCATGTGAATTTTTGGTCTTTGAAGCTAATGACAGAGAAAGAGATGATTCATGGACGGCTCTCATCAATCATCCATCTCAAATATGTGAAGGTTGCATTATTGCCAAACAGGTAAGACTCCTGTTCCCTCAGCAAGGACAATATAGAGCCACACAGTCTCTAGAATTGCTTCACATTAATCTCTGTAGTCCTATTACTCCTGAGTCAAATGGAGGTAATAGGTACTTTCTACTTCTTGTTAATGATTATTCTAGAGTTATGTGGGTATACATGCTCAAAAGGAAATCTGAAGCAAAAGACATATTTTAAAAGTTTGTGACACTAGTTGAAAAGGAGACAAATCACAAACTCAACGTGGTAAGATCTAATCATGGGGGAGAATTCTTGTCACAAGAATTCGAATCAATCTGTGAGGCGAAAGGAATTAGAAGATTTTTCACAGCTTCCTATAGTCTACAACAGAATGTAGTTGGACAAAGAAATCGAACAATTATGAATATGGCAAGAAGTTTAGTCAAAAGCATATTACTACCTGAAAGATTTTGGGCTGAGGCTGTAAGACATGCTGTGTATATTCTCAATCGAGTACCTACAAAAGCTCTGAAAGGGAACATTCTATATAAAGCATTAAGTGGAAGAAAACCAAGTCTAGAACACTTGAGAGTGTTTGGTTGCTTAGCATATGCAAATGTACTCACTCATCTAAAGAAATTAGATGACAAATAAAAGGAATTGATATATTTGAGAGTTGAACCAGGAACTAAAGGTAGCCGATTATAAAGTCCACATGAAGACAAAATTGTGGTAAGTCGAGATGTGATTCACTGTAAAGATAAAACATGGGATTGGGAAACAAAGCCATCAGAAGAAAGCAATATGTAGAAGTGGATTTTCTTCTCAATTGAAGGAGAAAACAATGATGAAATAGATCAATCTCATCTTTAAGAACTGGTTATACCAATCTCAAATGCAAATCCTCAGGATGCTACAGGGGAACAAGAAGAGACCACTCTGAGCAAAACACCTGTATATCGAAGCCTTGCTAAAATCTATGAGTAGACCGAACCCATTGAGATATCTGAAGAATTACAGATGGTCACTACTGATGAACCAATAGGATTTTAGTAAGCTTTAAAAGAAAGACATTAGAAGGATGCTATGCAGACAGAGCTCAACTTCATAGAAAAGAATAAAACATGGAGCTTGATAGATTTACCTCACAATCAAAAGGAAATAGGGTTGAAATGGATATTTAAAGTGAAAAGAGATGCAGATAACAATATTGTTCATCACAAAGCAAATCTTGTAGCAAAAAGTTATGTTCAAAAGAAAGGCATAGACTATAAAGAGGTGTTTGCACTAGTTACAAGATTAGAAATAGTTAGATTGATATTTGCTCTTTCAACTCATTTTGGATGGAAAGTACATCATATGGACGTCAAATATGTATTTCTAAATGGAGACCTTACCGAAAAAGTATGCGTATCATAGCCTGAGGGTTTTCATGAAAGGACAAAAATGCAAGATATATCGACTCTTAAAGGCCCTATATGGTTTGAAACAGATGCCTAGGGCCTGAAACAAGAAACTGGATAGTTCATTGATTAACCTTGGTTTTGAAATATGCAAGCAAGATCAAGCTTTGTGTACAAGAAAGATAGAAGAAGGATTGGTGGCTGACACACATATTCAACAGAAGAACAGAGGGCTGATGCACTCACAAAGGCATTGGGATGAGTCAATTTTTATTGCATGATTAATTTACTTGGTGTCAAGAAAGTTGGTTGAGTTGGCAATGATTAGGGGGTGTTTGTTGAAAATAACTTTGCCGAATTCATTTTAGAATCAAGTCCAAAACAGTTTAGAGATAGAAAGTTCATGTTTCAGAGTCAAACTTTGTATCTAAGTCATAGTCAATGTTTAACTTCAAACTGTATATAAATAGTAGAGAAAACCAAAGAAAATATGTGGTAGTTTGAGCGCCACCAAAAAGATTTGTGTTTATTTTATCACTCAAGTGTTTTCGTATTGTTGCCACCATACTCGAAGAGCAAGGGAAATGATTGGAAAGAAGATAGGATCGTCCAATCATCATTGGACCATTTTGATCAGCGAAGACGTTCGGACTAGTCTGAACAGAACACAAAGCTGTACCATCCGATCATCATCGGACCATTCCGATCAGCAAGAATGTTCAGACCAGGCCGAACGCCAACAAGATATCTGGGTGTTCGATCACCATCGGAAGGCTCTAATCATTAAAGATGCTCCAAGCATTATGATTGGAGTCTGAGACGTCTGAATCGTAGGATCTGATGTAAGGCCGATAGGACCAGTCTGATCGACCACCTAAGTCTCTTCGGACCAATCCGAAGGGGTATCATTCTCAATTGAGTAAATCAGAGGTTCATTTCTCATTAGCTGAAGTGATCGTTCCTCAACAGGCAGCAGCATGAGGTGGTAGTCATGGACCCAGACAAAGTCATCGTCGTCGTCGGGGGAGATGACCTCCATGACCTTGTTGGCAGAGACCTTGTTGACAGAGACGTAGGCCTACCAGAGCGAGCGGTCGAAGTGGTTGCCTAGGTCACGGGAGAGCGGGAGCATGTAGTGGAACAGCGGTCACAGGTGCTGCTTGCAGAAGCCATGGTAGAACTGGGATTGGAGCTCGCTGGGCATGAACGCCAGCACGCACTGGAACATGTCCAAAAGCAGCTAGGAGACCTCGTCCTGCGCCTGCGGATCCACCTCCGCCTCCGCACGCAGGCAGCCCACGTACACCACTTCCACGTCCTCGCCGAGGCCATCCTTGAGCTAGAACAGCAGCAGGGTCCTCGTCCTAGCTGAAGCTCCACTTGCCGTCGCCGGTAGGTCGGCGGTGCGTGCACGCACCACCAAGTGATTGGTTCTTGTCCTGTACGAATTCCTTTGCCTAGACACAATTGACAAATTAATACTCCCTCTAGTAAGAAAAGTTGTTTTGGACATTGATATGATCATACATAAATAACTTTAACTACTAATTTATATTGTAATAGATTCATAAAGCCTAGTAAAATTTATCAATAACTAAATCTTAGAAAATTTGTTTGCACATAATCCAAAACGATATTATGTTGTGACGGGAGGTAGTAAGCTAGAATACTATGTATATTATAACCAGGAAACTTTCCGGGCAGCCACCCCAGCCACGTGTCGAGTTTGCAAATAAGATCCCTGAGTTTTAGTAATTACGTACAGGCCCTTGGTTCTTACGAAAAGGTCCCTGATTTTTTGCGAAAAAGTCCCTCTGCTCTTCATTTACTGGATAACGCCCTGCGATTTTTTATAATTACATACAGGCCCTTGGTTCTTTCGAAAATGCCCTCAATTTTTGCGAAAAGCCCCTCCGCTCCTTCTTTACTGGATAACGCCCTGCATTTTCTTCGAAATTACGTGCGAGTCCTTGGTTTTTTGCGGAGAGACCCCTGGCATGTCATTTTTACACGAATTTTCTCCTCTCCTCTTTTACTGGATAACACCCCGTGTTTTCTTCAAAATTATGCACGGGTCCTCGGTTTTTAGCGGAGAGGCCTCTGGCACGTCATTTTTACACGAGTTTTCGTCGCTTTTACTTCGGTCCGCATGATATCGAATTTTTGCCTCTTTTACTTCGGTCCACATGGTAGTTAGAGCGACGTGGTGCTGCGCCTATGTGGCTAGTTGCTATTAATACTAGTACAAAATTCTCTCCTTGTAACATCCCAAAATTTGCTTTCTACAAAAAAATAATCTAATTTTTAAATTAATTATTTTAAAGTATTTGAACTTTATTTGTATTTATCTGGATTTTATTTAAAAATTTAAAGCAAGAAAATGTATTTTAAATATTTTCTTAAAGCTAAAAAGAGTTTATTTTATTTTTCCTAGTGTTCCCTAAATTATTAATTAATTTTTGAGAATTTTCTGGAATTAAAAATCAATTTCAAAAGTTAAAAAGTATTTTATAAAATTTTTAAATGCAAATCTGAAATTAAAAATATTTTTCCTAAGTCTAAAATGCTTCCAGGAATATTTTATGATTTTTCTGGAATTTTCTTTAGACATTAAATATTATTTTTTTTCTAAGTATTTGTAAAGTTTCTAGTATTTTCTAAAATTTTATTCCAAAAATAAAAATCATGTTAATCCTAGCCTGCCACGTGTCGCTCTCAGATTAAATCCATCTCTCTCCACGATTTAATTCTAGCCATACAAAGTCACTTACCCCTTCATATTCATCCAAAAGCCTTGAGCTATTCACTTGCCACGTGTCGCAAATCCAACGGCCCGTACCCATTCACTTCCCCTCTCTCTCACCGACACATGGACCCCACATGTCATATGTTTCTTCAACTTCTCCCTCTTCCTCCTCCCACTCTCTCTCTCCTCCACCGTTAGAGCCGAAATAAAGCTTTGATTGTCGTCTGTTTTCTCCTCTTAACTCCCGATTAAAGCATGGAAACAGATGCCCTAATCACCCCCACTAATCCACCGGCCATTTTCCCCTTTAATTCGCTCTCAAAACCGTCGGCCCCTTCCTCTCCTCTCTCTTTCTATAAATTCCCGAATGCCGGCTCTTCTTTTATCCTTTTGGCCTTCTTTCACCGCCGTCCTTCCCCTCTCTTTCGGCCGCCACCCGCGCGTGCGTCTTGCCTCGCCTGGCCGCCCCGCCGGCCGCCTCGCACCTCCCCACCGCCGCCACCATCTCCCGCTGCCGTCGGCCACCCCGGGCCCCGCCGCGGCCGTGAGAAGGTGCGCCGCCGCCCCTACTACCCCCCATCGCCGCTCGCCGCCCTGATGAGGACATGGCCCCGTGGTTACAACCAAATTAGCAATGGTTGCTGTTCGAATTACAAGAGTTTCTACGCATCACTTAAATTATCAGCTATATAAGGAGCATTCATCAATACTACAAGCTCGTAGTTGGGATCTACCAAAAGGGAGGCCAACCAACATGTCAAGATCATATTGACGTCTCTCCCAACTCTTCCTTGTGGTCACCACGTCACTTTTGGACCAATTCAAGCAAGAGTTCAAGTGGGACACATTTTGGAATCCAATTCGACCTCCAAATCAGTTCGGATTTAGCCTGATAGGTCCAACTTAAAACAATCATAACTTTTACAAATGAATTCAAGCAAGAGTTCAAGTGGGACACGTTTTGGAATCCAATTTGGCCTCCAAATCAGTTCGGATTCAGTCTGATAGGTCCAACTTCAAATAAGCATAACTTTTACAAACGGAGTCCGTTTGAGGTCCATGAGTACTTGATGGAAAGCTTTTCTCATCCTCTTTCCAACAGATCCAGACTTGCCTTAAAATTCCTTCTGTACGGCCTGCAATCGTCAAAAGAAATTACTACACCACCTGTTTGGGCCAAATCGGGCCTTGTAATGCATGGGCCAAAGAGGAAGGTGCTTCCCCCACAATTTATGGGTACTGTTCACATGAATAGTAAAATTATACCACCCCTTGTTTTCTTAGTTTTGTGTGGCTTCCGCTCTCCTATTTGAGGAGGCCGCACCCCTCTAGTTTTCTCGGATTTCGTTTATGTTTAGTTTGCCTGTATTGTAAGTTGTATCTTCAGTTGTGTCGGACAACCACCTGTCAAGATCCTTATTCAAAATCCCAACATATTGAGTATTTCAATCCTATTTACAATTTGAGATTGCTTGTTATCTTGTTCTTGCGTGTTCTTCGGTTGCATGCAGGAATAGACCTTCGTGGTTAGGTCAACCGCGTTCTTGACACGGTTGATAACGACTCAGAGTGTGGTTTAGCGATTGCTTGGCGTTCTGGTCGTGACCGGTTAGTAGCCGCATCGTCAAAGTCGTTCTCCTCCAAATCGAAGTTATCATCTTATCGGAAGATCGAGACCCCGTCGCCTCATCAGAGTCTTCTCATAGACAATCCTGACTCGGGAGTCAATCTCCTTCAAGTCAAGATCTGATTTATTTAAATAGGAGGGTAAGTATATAGTACTCATAATTTAATACTATGAGTACTACTACACGTACCATTTTCATAATCTCTGGTATCATCAACTGCACCAGAATACATCCACATGGGATGTGCTCGCCTCTTCAGAGAGTTGATGTAGTGGGTGGTGCAGTCCTTTACTACATGCCATCCCGTAAGCCCTTTATCTCTCAGCTCCTTGATAGTTGAGATATAGGGAGCAATCCTAGAAGTGTCCTTCGGGACTGAATTCTAGGATGGGTTCTTCTCAGCAGCCTTCTCCATAAAGAAAAGGTTGTCTTCACTGGTGATCTCTCAGTAGAACCACCTCTTCCAGTGATGCCAGTTTGATGGCTCATTTTGTGATAATACCAGAAGAGCTCCAAATCCACGGGGATCTCCAAATGTGCCTCGTAGAGATACACAAATACGCTCAACATGGTAATAGAGTTGGGAACCAGGTTCACCAACTCAACCCCAAAGTACTTGAGTACCGTCGTGAGAAAGGGGTGATCAGGAAGATGAAGGCCACACTCGCAGAAGGCCTGGAACACCGGGATTTGTCCTATTTCCCCCAATGGCTAGTGCTATCTGGCGGCCTCAATCCACCACATGAAATTCTATGGCGGGATCTTCTCAGCCTCTCCCAAAACCTTCAGCTTGGGCTTGTCCATCTCCGACACAGCCCAGTTGGATGAGAGCTTTGCTATTTTCTTGAACAAGACTATTTGGAAGAAGGTTGAAGGAGGGAGACAACTTGTTCATCAGAAAATGCAAGGACAATGGATGTCCTTGAGAAAAGTGAAGCCGAAAGATCATCCAAGGGTTGCCTTTTTATCGAAGCTCTGGCTATCCGCCTCGAAAGTTGAGCAATTTTTTTGGGAAATGAATGGGTAGACAGAGTTATGAGAGGTAATTAAGAATCCTTTTGAAGTTCATCTTTTCAACTCAAACAAAATTACCTTTCTATCCAAGTGCACTCCCGGTCAAGTATCGAAAAGGCAATGCTTTTGATCATCTATGTTCCGCTTGTACAAGAAAGTTATTATCATTTGAAGCTAGGGGGCTAGATGATGAGGATATAATAATCCTCTTATTTATTATGTCATCATATTCTCCAAATATACCCCTTAACGATAATGAAGAAATTTCATGGAGTAGTCATAAGTCTCACTGTGACTACTCCGTAAGCTCTTCTATGACTACCTAGTTGTAAGTTCTGCTATGACCACCTAGTCGTAAGTTATGTTATGACTATCTAGTCATAAGTTCTGCTGCAACTATCTAGTCATAAGACCTGCTGTGACTACTTGGTCGTAAGTCCTATTATGACGATCTGATTGTTCTCCTATTTACAACTAACTTACTCCCACAATGGGTTAGCCTGATAAGGCAGTTAAGACGTGTGTTTATACTCTATAACCGCACATGATCTTACCCATGTCTCTCTGACAACAACCGTCCTATGGTGAACTGCTGCCCATGTCTCTCTGACGACAACTGTCGTCCAGCGGTTAACTCCCGAAGTGTCAAGATGCCTTCTAGCAAGATGCAACCACCGCTGATTCGCTGGCAATATAAGGGACAAATCTTGAGAAGAGAGGAGGAGATCAGAGAGAGAGAGAGAGATAGGTCTCGGTAGGGAGCAATCAGTTCTATAAGTAGTGCAATTCCTTGCACTGTCCATACTTGTAAGCTTTTCCTGAACAACAATAGCACAGGATGTAGGGTTATTATTCTCTCAGAAGAGGGCCTAAACTTGGATAAAATTCTTGTGGCTTAATTCTGCATGATCATACAAGTGCTTTGAGCGCTTCCCTCGAATGTAAGAAATCATATGAAAGATCAATATTAAAACATCAAAAATTATACTATTAGCCAATTATATGGTAAGTGATTAAGGTAACTAAGGGTATGCTAAGATAACATTAAGATAAATAAATGGATTTGCTAAGGTGGTGTAATATCCTGAACGTCGATTCGGCGTAGGTTTTAAAATAATCGCGGAGTCGCCTGGAGTTTCGGTAAAGCGCGGGAAGGAACAAAAAATAAATAAAATTGTGGTATAGCATTAAATTAAAAAAATAAATGGAAATTATAATAATAAAAAACATTTTAGGGAGGGTGGGCTTGCCACCTTGGGCCAAGGGGCCCAAGGGGGGCCACACCCTCCTTTTACCCTAGCCGCCCCCTCCTCTTTCCCATAGCTGCCACCCCCTTCCTCCCCCCTTGTGTGCCGCTTCCCCCTCTCCTCCATTGTTGTCCCTTGGTGCTAGGAGAAAGCGATAAGGAAGGAGAAGAAAGGAAGGAAGGAGAAGAAGAGGAAGAAGAGGGGTGATCCCCTAGGTAACTCTCCCTCATCCCAAATCCCTCTGATTTTTGCTGTAATTAGGGTTCTTAGCCTAAGAATTAGTTGGGATTAGCAATTAGATTCTCCTATTAGGGAATTCCTGTTGTCTGCCTGTAGATCAATTCGTGCAGCGCGATTGTTTGCGCAGTTTAGACCCCCGAAACGATTTTTTCTTCAGGTCTGCCCAAAAGGAAAATTGTAGAGAACGACGAGACCCATCTACTTTATTTTTTTTTAGAATTTTTGGCCACGGGATTTGGGTGTAGCAGGGTCGGGAACCTCGCTGTCTGTCGGGGTGCAGACTAGGCAGATTGCTGTTCAGGTGTGATTTAGGGGTAGTAGATGATTTTTTATGTTTTTGGTCACCATTGAGAAAAATGTAGGGAATTCAGTAATCTATAGCCGTAGCCGCGGGCTCTCGTCACTACTAGCGAGGGTAAAGAAACGCCAGAGAAGGTGGGGGCAAAGTGGAGGCTACGAATTCAGGTGGGGGCATTGGTTGCAATGGTAGGAGGTGTAACATCCTGATTTTCAGAGCTTTTTAAAACCTTGAATTTAAAAATAAAATTTTGGAATTTTTCTAAATTTTAATCAAGCTTAAATTGAATTTTCAAAGTTTTAAAGGATTTAATATGATTAAACTAAACTTTAACATTAGCTAAAAATATTTTATTTGAGTTACTTGTATCACAAGGAATTTTCTGGTATTTTTGGGATTTATTTGCTATTTTCAAGAGCTTGTAGTTCATTAGTTGAATTTCTGGGAAAAAGGAAAAGAAAATAAAAATCCCCGGACCGCTCCCCGCCGTTCGATCCCCCTCCCCTCCACGCGTCGGCACCGCGTCGGCCTTCGGCCTCCCGCACGCGCCCACCCGCGGCCCAGCCCAACTCCTGCGCCACCCTCGCATGCCCGCCACCCGCCGCCGATCCCGCGCGCGCCCGCTCCCCGCACCGCCCTCGCGTCCCCGCCGTTGGATCGCGCCCGCTGCCACGCGTCGCCCCACTAGTGCCTGCCCGCGCGATAACCCTAACCCTAACAATCGCCCGCTCCGCGCCGTCCGATCTCTCCCGCGAGGGATTCGGGCCGTCCAAACTGTGTCCGCGTAACACCGTTGCCGTATCCGATCAGGTTACCTCGGTTCGCGTGATAAATACGCCGCCGTTCCCTCAGTTCGCGTGCTCATCGCCCGAACCCTCGCCGCCGCCCTCGCCTCCGTCCTCGCACCGCGCCGTCGCCGGAGCCGCACCGCCGCCGCCCCGTTCGCCCCCGTCCCCACCCGACGCTGCCGGAGCCGTCATCGCCCCTTTCGCCGTCGTCCCCGTCGCCGGTGAGCGTCGCCTTCCCCGTCGCCCGAGTCGCCTCCCGCGTCGCCTTCCCCGTCGCCCCGCGCCCTACCTTGGTCCGCGAACCGCCCCACCGAGCCCGCGCCCGCACCACGACACTTCGCCCGCCGTGCCTCCACGCGTCGGTCATCCGACGGCCGCCGCACACCATCGCCCGCGCCGGCGACCGCGACGCTTCGCGTGGCGTGCAAGCCACGCGTCAGCCATCGGCCGACTCCCGCCTCCCGCGCCACCCGCTCTTAGCCGTCGATCCGGATCTAAGCCGACGGCCCAGATCCCACCACGTGGCCGCACCGCAGCCGCCTGATCCCGCCGCCGCCGCCCACGCCCGAACCGTGACGCGTCAGCCCTATCCACGTGGCAAGCCACATCAGCCTTAGGCCACGTGTCGCGCCACGTGTCACGCCATGTCAGCGATACCCGAGCCCGGTGTACACGCGGGCGCCACGCCAAGACGCGCCACGCGGCATCGACGCAGTCGCCACCGACCTCGTCGCGTCACAAGAACCCTCTCTCGCGTGCATCGCCGCGCGCGCGTGCTCACCGTGAACTCATTCTCCCGTGAGCCGGGTTCACAGCACAGTCGATTTTTCGATTTTCCCGATTTTCCTTTAGGATTAATTTTTCGAGAGCCCGTTCTCCTCCATCCTAGCTTCGATTGACCCCGTTCTTTTTTCTAAATTCATCTAAAATCGAGCTCTAGCATTTGGTTCTAGTTTCATGATTTTTAGAGTTCATTTGCTTATGATTTTATATGTTTTTTTGTTTCGGTCGTTTTCTCTCTCGTTAGATTCGGATTCCGGAGGAGCAGGATCAGGATCTACGCCAGAAGACCAGGAGTACCTTGCTGAGCATAACCAAGGCAAGTCGTGTCCTTTGATCATGTTGAACCCAGTTTGCAATCTATTATTTAATCATTTTGTTTTAAATTACATTGCATCGCTATTTTTATTCAAACCCTTGTATTGGTAGTTATCGTCTCAATTGAATTCATCCCTCCTTGATAATTTGGAATGCCATGATACCATTATCACCATAGGTTGGGAAACATACTAGTGATGCTAGGTTATTTGTCACATGGGTTGGTACGATAGAATGCTTAGTTTTGCTTATAGTTACGATTGTGTTTATCATCACACGTGAATAATTAATTTGACTTAATGAGATATTGAACCGTGGTTGGAGCCACAGCAGATCGTGGTTGGTGCCACAATATTAAAATTTGTGCCATGATGTTGGTGCGTCATCGGCGGTGGTTATACAAAACTGGTTTTGCACTCGGGCGAGTGATCGTGCAGTAAAGGGGGAAGTGTTGGAGCACTTCAAGGTATGTGGTAGTCTCGCCCGGGCCGAATTAAGGACTTAACTTTGTGCGCCATTGATCTGAGTCTTACCGTGCAAACCATATGTCTGGTATGGGACGGACCTGGCTGACTAATTTGGGATGTTTCAACTTTAATCTTGGCATTGAGATGAACATGGTTGCTGATTTCCATGTGGCGTAAGGGGGGTGTGATGCAAAACCCTAGCGGGCGGATTGAGTTGTAACTGAACTTTGTAAAGGCCTTGTTGTGATTACCTTAAGCTGAGGCTAATCACATCGTGTGGGTACAGTTGTGCAACTTCTGTAGAGTGTAAAATTATTCGAATAGCCACGTCCTCGGTCATGGATAATGCTTGGTGATTTCACACGAGGGGTAGTTATTTCTGAAAACTTGTGTATTGTGGTTGGACAGTGGATGGTTAATCCACTGTTGGATTAGCTTATGGATGGGAGGTCCATAAGCGGTTGGTTTAGCTTATGGATGGGAGGTCCATAAGCGGTTGGTTTAGCTTGTGGATGGGAGGTCTGCAAGTGGTTATATCAATTATTTTGATTATTTATTTATTATGATTTTACTTAAAGTTCGCTTTCAATCTATTTACCGTACTTACCTTTAAATGCCATTTTATGCAAATTAACCTTTCAGCCATCCTTTCGTAAGCCTTGCATACTATATTGCATCCATTTGTTACAAACGACTTGCTGAGTACCAATGTACTCACGGCTTTATGCCCAATGTTGCTCAGTTGAGGAAGAGGAGTATCACCAGCAAGAGGTTCCAGAAGGAGAGTACTTTGACGACTTCGCGGATTAGGCTTCGTTCTCCACTCGATAGACTATGGGCTTGTCGATTGACCACTACGCTTTATTTTGGATTTCTGCTGCTAGTTTTTGTTAAGCCTTCGGGCTAGTCTATTGTAAACTTGACCATAAGGTCGTACCTTTTGAGATTTATTGATATTTGAGCTTTTCCTTTATTTTATTGTGTATATGGTTGTGATGATATCTATGTTCGACTGTGTGCACTAGCGTGATCCTGGGACTAGTGCAGTATACACAGGGAGTCCGGATTTGCATATTCGGGTCTCGACAGGAGGGTCCAGAAAGGCAAGTAGTGCTTAAATTGGCCACTCGTCCTTTTAAAGAGCCTCAGATGCGAGACCCCGCCAATTGTGCCTCAGATGTCCCATCGGCTATTCTAGAAGCAAGTGACACAACAATACTATTACCGAGTCTTGAGTACAGGGCTCCGCCAATTACGATCCACGTGTTCCACTAGCTATGTCTGGGGGACCCGTGATGCGACAGGAGATAGACGATGTCCCCAGCTATAAAGAGGCACGTGCGAAGCTCTACCGATCACGCTTTAGAGGTCCCATCGGGTGTCCAGGGAATGCGTGAAGCAGCGAGCGAGGCACAGCACACTAGTGATAAGGGCCTAGTAGAGGGCCTGACTACATACTGGGGGACCTAGCCATGAGGGAGGAGTCATGAAAAAAGAAAAAAAAGGAGGAAAAGTAAAGTAGTAGAGAAGCTGAGGTCTCCAAAATCACTGCCCACAAACAAACATCGGCATTATCATCTGATGCAGTGCATCATCGTGAGTCGGATCTCCGGGAAATCCTATTCATCACAAGATTCTAATTTGACGTCCGTTGGGGTAAGGACATCATCCTAAGCCCTTACGGTTCGGCTGGCCCAAAAGCGTATAGACTCTTCGACAAAACCCCAATGCCGGAGTCGATGACGCACCAGGTGGTTCGAGACCAGGGGTAGATCCCTATCGAGCACCTGGTTGAGTCCGGGCCACCCTCTTCGTCTCCGCCTCGATGGGGAACTTCATCTAGCCACCTCCCGACGTTGGTGCTGGCATCGAGGGTGTGCCACAATGCGATCTTGGCAGCAACTTCGCCAATGATGTCCCAGATGCAGTTGTGGAAGACACGGATGGACTTTTGAATGATGTGAATTGCCCCTGACATGACGCCCTCCCCATCCGGGAGGTCCAAGTTAGGGGACTCCAGCTCGCCAACATGCGAACAGCCGCGCACATGAAGCATGCCGAGCAGCATCGAGGTCGTCACCGAGGATCAATGGTTGCCATATGAATGAGCGGTGTTCAAGGCTAAAGATGAGGCTTCCTCGACCCTTAGGAGACTGTGGGATACATCTTTGGGGCCGTGAGTCTGGGGGGGACTTCGATCGCCAATTCCGTTAGGGTGTTCTCCAGCGACTCCATTGACTTCCACGCCAACTGGGAGGTGTCCCCAAGCCGGCACCCCATGTCCTAGACCTCAGACGTCAGACGAGCCTTCTCCGCCTCCAGCTCGGAGATTTGTTGTAGCCAACCCTGACGCTCTTCTGCGGCTTCTTTCCGGGTCTGCTCTAGGAGTGACTTTGCGTTCGTGAGGGCCTTGACACCTTCTGTTTCGAGGAAGCGGATCCTCTCCTTCCTCTCCGCTGCTTCCTAAGCTGCCTGGTCCTTTTCCACTACTAGCTCACTAATCCGCTGAAGAAGTTTGGCACGCTCTTCGGCGGTGGCGGCCGCGGTTGCGGCGGCACCGCAGTGAGCAAATTCGGCGGAAGCTCCTGTGGTAGCCAGCTGTTCTTGGAAAGCATCCCGCTCTTGACCTCAGATACCTCGGATAGCCCGCGAAAGGGCCAAGGCCTGTATTGTGTTAAGATCTTGACAGTCAATTTCATAAAGTTATCATGACAGCGGAGTTTACCTTTATCTCAGTGGCCTCCAAAGCATCCTCCAGCAGCTTGGGATCGCATGAAAAAGTACGCCATGGTCCAGTGAAGGGTCCACACAGTGGGCAGACGAACGCAATATCTACAGCGCATCCGGACGGGTGATGAAGTCTGCCAAAACAAGGTGTGGAGCTCCGGTGGCTAATGCCTCACCGGGAGGCCCCAAGGGCATGTCCACTGCCACAGCTTCAGTTGGCTCGAGCTTGATCACGGGGACCGTGTCAGCACCAGGGCCTGGAGTCTCCACCTCGGTCGCGGGAGCAGCGATCTCCGTCTCGACTTGGGGGGCAACAATCTCCGCCTCAGCCCCAGGAATAGGGGCTCCGCCTCGGAGTCCGAGCTCTCCAGAAGCGTGGTCGACGCCACGCGGAAACCCAATTTGGGGATCGCGAGGGCGGGTGCTGCTGCGGGAGAGCAGATGTCTTTGCCCATGGCGACTGCTCCCTCTTCGTTGAGGTCTTCGCCCGTGGTGGCTGTCCCCTCCTCGCAGATGCGGGCGGGAGAATGGAGCCGAGCGCGCTTGGCTTCAGGTGCGTCGGGAGAAGAGATAGAGTTCGCCTCACGGAGGGCATCTCGCGGGCCAGATTCCATGCCCCCTCCTGCTTCAGGTTCAGGGTCGGTGTGGCCTTTGGAGCTCGACCCCACTGCAGTAACCGCGTTTGGCTCATGCTCCTCAGAGGGGAACGAGCACGAAGAAGAGGCGAGGGGCACCTCCACCGAGGAAGGAGCCAAGGAGCGCGCAGCTGAAGTCCCCGTAGCGTCCCCTCCGTCGCCACATTTCTTCGGAAGGCTGGGGGGACGCTCTGGCACGGGAATTCGAAGGGCCTCGCACACTCGATTAATCTGCCCATAGCTCCTCGTCACCGACTCCCGTAGACTGTGCTCCTTGGCCGTGTAAGGGCCAAGGAAAACCAAGGCAGCCTGCTTCGCCTCCCTGAGGGTCATCCCTGCAAAGACACGCTGAGAATGCCGAAAGCCAGGTCCCATACTAATGGATGTCCAAAAGCTTACCAGGAGCCTCGGGTGGATGCAGAGAAGCAATGGTAGGTCAAAGGCCATCGTCACGGGCGCAACCCACTTCGACAGACCATTGGCAGGCCAACGAAGCCACCCCAAACATGAGAAACTCCTCCGCTAGGTCCCGTATGTTGAGCCGAAGTGCCACTAATGCCAACTTCCTGGCCCTCGCTTCATTGTCACGGTCGAGGGACACCAAAGGTGACATGATGAAGTCCAGCGTTGCCCCATACCACTTCAGCGCGTTGGCGTCCTCCACGTGGTGGTAGAACCACCAGTGAGTCCAGTGGGACTCCCACTTCGTCCTTGTTGAGTTCGCCGGGAACAACTTCATGCATTGCAGACGCAACACGATGTTGAGACTACCAAGATTGACGTACTCGCCCTGTGCGAGCTTTTTTGGTTGACATCGGGCGTCGTGCAGAAAGCAGAAAAGGGAGGTGCTCGGCGACGACCCCTCCACTCAGCACGCCTAGCAGAAAACGACCAGGCGCACGATGGCGTTCAGGGTTAGCTGCGCCAGCTCCAACTCGTATCGCCGGAGCACCCCCTCCACGAACCTCAACACGGGGAGCCGCAGACCGGCGTCGAAGTACGTAGAGAACACCACCACTTCGGATCCCGAAGGGTGGGGCTCCTTTTCGTCACGAGAGGGGAGCCGAACCACTCTCCGACTCGAAATCTTGTTGCTGTTGACCAGGTTGCGAATCGACTCTTCAGTGGCCTTGCTCGTCCTCAACATGTTGGAGCAGTTGCCCGTGAGAGACCATGTGGAGGTAACCTCGTGTGTGTGATGAGTAATTGACACGTGCTCTGAAAAGTTTGAGTTTGTTTCGGGCACTTTGTGCTATCTACTGGTGCTAATATTTAATTATAATATTTTGTGCGGTGCTATGTGATGTGTTTTCTTATCTGTGATGGCTGCAGGATTTTGAGATAGAGTCGTGGCGAGACACGTGGTGACCGGACTAGGCACAGGCGGTGCTGAGGTCGGAGCGGTCGGGATGTGTCGAAGACGGCGAAGACTCGAAGTGGTTGCGAGGCTTGCGCGGTAAGAAATGAGGAAGCTTCCTAGAAGGTGCAGGAGTGGCGTTTTGGTGAATTCGCAAGGCTGCATAAAAGGAAGTGGATTTGGTTAGAGGATAATGGATAAAGTGCCTTGAGTTGTTGAAAGCTAATGGGTAAAGTGTGTGCAAACCCATTAGTGGAGGCTATAAATAGATGGTGCTCTTTAGTGGGAGGGTGGTGAGAAAAAGTTAGGGCTTTATTTGTTGTCTCTCCATGTGCACTTGAGTTGAGTAGGGCAGTCACTTGGTGTTCTTTGTGTGCGTGAGTTCTTCTCAAGTGTGAGATTGAGAATGAATTGGCTGTAAGAAAACTGCTATGTAATCATTCATCTTTGTTCCTCAATGTAAAATTTCCTTTTTTAAGTTGGCTGCTTGATCTTTGTGTGCTCTGGTTCTCTATTTCTTGTCAAGATGCTGGCTCTTTGTTTGTGTTTAGTGCCTTCTTGATCTGAGCAGAAATTTCTAGCCTAAGTTTGCTATGCTCTGAACTGGGGATCCTCATCCAAGCCATTTGGCTAGTTTTATCTCTGAGAGCAAACAGCCATGAGTCTTCCTCTGTGTCTTACATGTCTAGGGTGTGCTGCTTTTGTGTGCAGAGGATCTGCTGTTTCTTGTTTTTAGTGCTGTTCAGTCCTTGTTCTTTTTGTTGAATATGTAGGCAATATTTTAATTCCAAGTTTTAGTAGGAGACAAAAACAATATACTAGTGATGCACAACTAACTACTAACAGTAGGCTACTCATCATACTTCGGAATAAACACAAGAAAAATATAGTATCAAAGTCGCATGCGATCACACGAGCGACTTCATGTTGGGCTTGATGAAGAACAGAAGCAGCGCAGCGTGATGCGATGAAGACTTGACGCATGCGAGGATGTAGTAGGAGCGGTCGCGCAGATGCGCTGCCGAAACCTTATTGCCGCCCGTGCGGTTCTCTCTACGACAATGGTTCGAGATCCCGCTCTCCTCTCTTCGGTGCGCCGAGAAGAAAGGTCGACGAGGTTCGATAGCTCAACACTTCGTACAAGAGTGGAAGAAGACAATGGGAGAAAGGAGTGAAGGAGATCGGTGCAAACACGGCGTCTCGGGCCTTTTATAGACGTCTCAATTACTCTCTAGTAATCGACGCTATTATTCACGATGAATCGGCGCTATTATTCACCGAATCGACTCCATTATTCCTCGTAGCGACTCCATTATTCATCGTAATCGCCGTATTCAAACCGAAAAATAAACAGTCTCATGACCAGTAAAAAAAAAGAGAGACGGTACAAGGTTTAGCAAAAACAAGGTGGATATGGTCTGCCAAGTGGCGCACCACGTCACGGCGCGGTCGCGTCGCAAGTCACAAGTCACGCGATTTTCACGCGAAAATACGCGAGTGCTGCAGCGTGCGTCTTGCGCGTGTGTGTTTAGCCAAAGCCACCATCCACTTCCATAATTCAAGGAGTGGGATGGACTCCACCTTATAAATTGGTCTCCCCCACTTTGCCTAAGCAATATGGTACTAAACCTTGCGTGCTTTGGAATTATAGAAAATAGGCCTTGGGCCTAATTTCAACTGACCCCCACCAATTCCAAAGCAGGAAGCACAAATATGTCAAAAAAAAATTGTACTTAAGTGTTGTTTAATATACCAGTCTTATAATGTAAGTCCCATATGGGTTGAACTTACACCTAGATTAGCAAGATTCATCTTCTCACAGCTAATGAATGGACTATGCCTTGAATTCACAGCTTTTCGTAATCAGACTTCACTTGAAACCTCAACTGATACTAGGCTATCAATGAACCACGTCTAAACGGAGCGTTATATGGTCATGCTCTCTTATCTGCTCATGAGCTTTCTAGAGAATGCCCTGTTCTCGTGAACTGCGACCAAACAGTTAAGCTCAAGTAGGTGTATTCTTTCTAGGTATCCTGCAGCTAATACCTTTCCCTCATGAATACATTAAGGTTTTATACCAACCTTCCATACAGATTGAGAATACTTTATTTATTTTGGATATGGGTACAATTAATATGTACTCTCTTGTTACAATATCAACTTGTTTTTCCCATTACCTAAGTCACGGATCTCCGTTCATGAAGGCATGGGTTACCATTGTAATGTAACTAAATGGGCCTCATTCCCATATCCATAGAAGCAACGGAAATCGCTCTCCGTGCTAATCCCTTGGTAAAAGGGTCTGCCAGATTTTTCTCAGTGTTAATATAATTCACGGCTATTACTCAGGAGTTTCTCAATTTTCGATGATTTAAGCCTACGCTTCACATGTCTAGAGGACTTCATATTATCCTTTGTACTTGTGACTTTGGCCAACACAGTTTGATTATCACAGTACATCAGGATTGCCGGTATTGGTTTCTCAACCAACGGTAAGTCCATCAGAAGCTCTCTTAGCCATTCAGCCTCAACAGTGGCTGTGTCAAGTGCTACAAGTTCCGCTTCCATGGTTGACCTCGTCAATATAGTCATTTACAAGACCTCCATGAAACTATGACACCGGCTAAAGTAAACACATAACCACTTGTAGCTTTGATCTCATCAACATCGAGATCCAATTGAGTCACATGCACCCTTCTAATACGTAGGATATCCAAGATAATGAATTCCAAAAGATGTTGTGCCTCTCAAGTAGCGCAACACTCTTTCAAGTGCCTCCAGTGATCATCTCACGGGTTAGAAGTAAACCGACTTAATTTGCTCACAAACAAATGAAATGTCAGGTCTTGTGGCACCAGCTAAATACATAAGTGACCCAATAATTTGTGAATATTTCAATTGATCTTTTCCTAACCCTTGATTCTTTCGAAGCTTAATACTCGCATCATAGGGTGTTGGAGAAACTTTACAATTTTCAAAGCGAGCGGCTCAATATTTTCTCAAACATAATGAGATTGGCTCAAAGTAATCCCATTCTCATTCTTGATCAATTTAATATTCAAAATAACATCTGCCTCTCCTAAATCTTTCATATCAAAACATCGGGATAGGAAAGATTTGACCTCGTCAATTACGGTAGTGTTTGTTCCAAATATAAGTATGTCATCTACATACAAACACAAAATTACTCCTTGACCCTCACCATAGCGGTAATATACACATTTATCGACTTCATTCACAATAAAGCCCGGTTGTCAAAGTCTTATCAAATTTTTCGTGCCATTGTTTAGGTGCTTGCTTTAAACCATACAAGGATTTTAATAGTCAGATACCTTATTTTCTGTCAGAAATCACAAAACCATCGGGTTGATCCATATAAATTTCTTCCTCCAACTCTCCATTAAGGAAAGCTGTCTTTACGCCCATTTGATGAACATCTAGACCATAGGAAGATGCTAATGCAAGGAGTACTGATGGTGGTTAATCTAGCGACAGGAGAATAGGTATCAAGAAATCTTCTCCTCTTTCGGGTGTAACCCTTAGCTACAAGTCTTGCTTTGTACTTCTCAATAGTACCATCGGGCTTGCTTTCTTTTAAAAATCCACTTACATCCAACAGTTTGCACCCAATAGGAAGATTGGTGATCTCCCAAGTCTCATTAGCCATGATTGAATCCATCTCGCTTGGATTGCCTCTTTCCAATACTCAAGATCGAAGATGCATAAGCTTCCGAAAGAGTCTTTGGCACATCATCCACGAGGTATACAATAAAGTCATCACCAAAGGTTTTCAACCCTTTGTCTCTTGCTTCTTCGAGGAGCTTCGTGACTAAATTGTTGTCCTCCTCGGGGATATCATAAAATGGTTCGAAATGGTGGAAAGTTCGAAGTTTGATTGTTCTCATTTTCGATATTATCGATGTGAACATTCTCGATCCGTGTTGAAGTCACGCCTCTCTGTTCTCATAGGAAAGATATTCTCAAAAATGAAGCATCTCTAGACTCCATTATTGTATTAACAATAATCTCGGGAGTTTCGATTTAACTACTAACAATCTATAGGCCGTGCTATTTTGAGCATATCCTAGAAAAATACAATCGATCGCTTTTGGTCCAAGTTTTCTCTTTTACGCAATGGTATATTGACTTTTGCCAAACACCCCAAGTTCGCAGAAAATTAACATTAGGTTTTCTCCCTTCCATCCCTCATATGGAGTAATTTCACTCCTTTTAGTGATTACTCTATTTAGGACGAAAGTTGTTGTCAATATAGCTTCCCCCACCATGCCTTAGGCATACCTGGAACTCTCTAACATGGCATTGACCAAGTCCGTTAGTGTCCGGTTTTTCCTCTCAGCTATCCCATTTGATTGGGGTGAGTATGGTGGTGTGAACTCATGGATTATTCCATGCTCGTAATGAATTGGGAGAACTCATGAGAGACATATTCTCCTCCACGATCGATCTCAATCTTTTTATTTTCTTTTCTAGTTGGTTCTCAACCTCACCTTATAAGTTTTAAAGTAGTTTAAAGCTTCATCCTTAGTTTTTAGCAAATACACATAGCGAAGAGCGTGTTGCATCATCAATAAAAGTTAGAAAATATCTTTTGCCTCCTTTTGTCAATAGTCCATTCATTTCACACAAATCTGAATGAATAAGATCTAATGGTGCCAGATTCTTTTCATCCTCTAATCCCTTAAAAGGTTTTCGAGGCTGTTTTGCTTGCACACATGACTGGCATTTTGATCCTTTGATAATTTCACATTTTGGAATTAAATCTAATTTGGACATTCTCACAATACTATCAAAACTAATATGACAAACGGAATGCCAAATATTTGCCTCACATTTATTTAAATTTGTTGCAACATTCAGATTATAACAATACTCTAAAGTACTTAGGCGGAACAAGCTTCCGCTCTCATAGCCTTTACCAACAAAATTTCCAAACTTAGATAATACAATTTTATTCGACTCAAAAACTAGCTTATAACCATTCCTACATAGAAGAGAACCACTAATGAGGTTCTTATTTATTGTAGGAGCATCTTCGCACGTTCTTTAAGTGGACAATCTTCCTGAAGTCACTTCAGATCCACCGTGCCAACACCAAGAATGAAGCATGCGAGCCGTTTCCCATTAGGACGGAGGAAGCCCTGCTGCTGGTAAGAAGAAAACAAGGAAATATCGTAACATACGTGAACATTAGCACCAAGATCCACCCACCAATCGGTGGATTGACATCTGAAAAAACAACGGTGGATTACCATACCCTCACGAAGTTGAGGCCTCACCTATTATCACGTTGATGACCTTCTTCTTTGGTCGTTCACCATCTCGATTTTTGGAATCAACGATCCTTCGCCATATGACCATCTTTTCCGCACACAAAGCGGTGATGTCCTTGAAATCCTTTTTCTCGTTTTCTTCTTCTTAAAGCTAGTTGTCTTGTTCGGTTTGTTGGATTTGTACTTCTTTGCTATAGTCTTTTCTCAATGAAGTTTGCATTGTTTCGCGGATGTACTTGGTGCATCCTTTGCTCTAGCTTTTTCTTCCACATCGAGGGCAGCAATGAGATCTTCAACAAATCTCTTCCTCTTGTGTTTCAGCTAGTGGCAAAATCCCGCCAAGAAGGTGGGAGTTTAGCAACAATGCCCGCACCACAAACTTAGGAGGTAACACACGGCCAGTGCGCAATCTCACCGACTAGTAGTGGAGGTCATGAGCTTGTCCAACTATAGACTTAGTCTCATCCATGCTAAAGTCGAAAAATTGCTCACACATGTAGAGCCACGACCAGCCTGCGCCTCGGCATATTTGTGCTCTAGTGCATTCCACAACTCGTGGCGGACTTATAGTCCATGTACACATCGAGAGCCGATCTCGCGTAAGCAGTCAAGATGCAACCAAGAGCAGATTGTTTGCACTATCAAATTGCATGTCTTGCTCAATCGTAAATGGATCTGCGGATGGACAACCCACCACAGCCCCAAAGACATGAGCCAAAACTTGACTCTAGTCGCCATCTACGAAAGTTCGACCACAAAACCTCTCGTGTTTCATCGCATCAGAAGCGCTAACCATTTCTGTATTGCAACAAATTCCAAAATAAGGTTTCTGGATTGTTGAATATGTAGGCAATATTTTAATTCCAAGTTTTAGTAGGAGACAAAAACAATATACTAGTGATGCACAACTAACTACTAACGAGAGGCTACTCATCATACTTGGAATAAACACAAGAAAAATATAGTATCAAAGTCGCACGATCACACGAACGACTTCATCGTTGGGCTTGATGAAGAAGCAGAAGCAACGCAGCGTGATGTAGTGAAGACTTGACGCAGTGCAGGATGTAGTAGGAGCGGTCGCGCAGATGCGCTGCCCAGAAACCTTATTGCCGCCCCGTGCAGGTTCTCTCTGCGACAATGGTTCGGAGATCCCGCTCTCCTCTCTTCCCGGTGCACGCCGAGAAGAAAGGTCGACGAGGTTCGATAGCTCAACACTTCGCATAAGAGTGGAAGAAGACAATGGGAGAAAGGAGTGAAGGAGATCGGTTGCAAACTCGACGTCTCTGTGCCTTTTATAGACGTCTCAATTACTCTAGTAATCGACGCTATTATTCACCGATAATCGGCGCTATTATTCACCGTAATCGACTCCATTATTCACAGTAATCGCTCCATTATTCAAACCAAAAAAATAAACAGTCTCATAACCAGTAAAAAAAAAGAGAGACGGTACAAGGTTTAGCAAAACAAGGTGGATATGGTGCGCCAAGTGGCGCACCACGCCACGGCGCGCGCGTCGCAAGTCACAAGTCACGCGATTTTCACGCGCGAAATACGCGCGATGCGTGCGCGCGGCGTGCGCTTGGCGTGTGTGTTTAGCCAAAGCCACCATCCACTTCCATAATTCAAGGAGTGGGATGGACTCCACCTTATAAATTGGTCTCCCCCACTTTACCTAAGCAATATGGTACTAAACCTTGCGTGCTTTGGAATTATAGAAAATAGGCCTTGGGCCTAATTTCAACACTTTTTCCTGCCGATCTGCTCCAGTTTCTTTTCGGTTTGCAGATTTCTGTTTTCAGTCTGCCGTGAGTAATCCTTGCTCCCAGAAGCAAACCTGAGAAGAACATTAAGTTCCCTGTTGGTTTCGGCTGCAGTTCCTTTGTTTTTAGTAGTTTCGGCCAGATTCTTCTCACTGTTCTCTTTTTGGCCGACTTGATCGTTTCTCTACTTCTTCTTCTCTTGCAGTTTAGATTGAAGACCAGTTTCTTTAACTTGAGGAGATTAGCTACTGGTTGTTCAACATTTCGGTTTTATTTTTGTTCACTGTGCAGTTTACTGGTTGGACAGCAGTTCTATCTTTTGCTTTCTGTCTCTGCACGTTGGACAGCTTGCAGTTTGGATTGTCTACTTGCTGTCCAGTTTTATGGAGATTTTTGCTGTTAAAAGTTAGCTTTCGGCAGCTCAGTCAAGGTTCATTTTCTTAATGTTTTTCGGTTTTGGTTTTGTTTATATTTTCAGTTTGCAGTTCATTAGTCTCGGTTGGTTGTCTCAGTTCAGTTTTTGGTTTCTTGTCTAGTCCCTTTGCTGTTCTGTTGCCTGCTATTCAGACCTGCAACCAGTTGAGTGTGTTCGGCTGCTACTAGCACTTACTGTTTTCGGTTCAGATTACTGCAGATAGAGCACGTGTTGTTTCTCTGTGCAGATTTTCTGTTTAGTCAGCTGTTCACGGTTTTGGTTTTTGTCTCTGCACTTTGGACAGCAGTCAGTTCTCTGTTTTTAGTCCAGTCTGCAATTCCCTTTTTCAGTTTTCTGCAGCAAGCATTTTCTGTTAAGTCTGCTTTATGTTTCCCTTTTACTTTTCTGTTCTGAGTTTTCGGTTGCAACTCTCTGTACTGTTTTAGCTAGCAGCATGTATTAACTTTTGGGCTGTTAAGCACAAGTTGCTTTCCAGTTTTCAGTCTGACTGCTCTTGGCCATTCAACGTGTTTGTTAAGATTTTCGCCCAAAACAAATCTGTGTAGCTTCCGAGCTGTTCTTGGGTTCGTCAAATCAGATAATGTCATTTTGATCTGAAATGCTTGTTCAGTCCTCGGTCAAGCCTTCATTGTGGCTTCTAGTCCCTGTTGTTTTCGGCCGAGCTTGAACCAACCTTTTTGTCAGTCTGTAGTGTGGTTTTTCAGTAAACACTCAATCTGTTCTTCTTAGCTTCAATAGCTATCGGAGAAGAAAGACAGTGTGAATACTTTGGGGGGCAAATTATAAAGGCACCATTCACCCCCTGCCCCCCTCTGTTACCATTTCCGATCCTTCAGCCCGCCACCTTTTGGTCTGCCCGCCACCGCTTGTCGACGGCGGACGACTCCCGCCCTACTAGCTCAAACTCCATCTCGACGGGGCGGCAGGAGCAAGGCATCTAGAGGATAGAGACGGAAGGACGAAAGGGGCACGGCGAAAGGGAGAGAATGAGCGTGGAGAGCGTACGGCAATGGAAGGTTCTGAGCACTGGGAGAACTCCCTAGATTTATAGGCCGAGAGCGTGACGAGGGAGGTGCGCTTTCGGTAATGGCACCTCTTAGAAGCCCGCCGATAACGCCCTAGGGAGCAGTTTTAGCCCCAGGGTACACGAAGCGGCAGGAATAGCAGGGACACCGATCGCCAAGCACCGGTCCGCCGAAACGACAGGAGTAATGCTGGCGCCGGTTACCAAGCACTGTATCTCTGAAGCGACAGGGCTGACACTGGCGTGGATCACCAAACATCGTGTCGTACGGGGTGTACGAGGGGCATTGGGACCATGCGAAGCGCAGCTAGTGTGCTCGCGTGGCGCGCCGGTTGTTGCACTACACGCAACCCGCTGGGCCCCACAAACTGGCGCAGCAGCAATCGTGTTCCAATTATCGGGCGACACGTACCCGATGAAACGGCGTTCTCGACGATTGGTGGAAGGCTCAATTGCCTTGCAGAGACTTCGCGGACTTAAGCGAAGTCATAAGGCTTCGCACGTGGGGGTCTTGGTACCTTTTGGAGGGTTTGACCAAGAGGAGCGAAGAGCTAAGACTTCGCGAAGCCTCGCGAAGGATGGTGAGGACGCTCAAAGATAGAGTCATTCCTATGTATTGCGGAGAAGGCATCCTAAAGAGCACCGAGGTTATAAACTTCGCCACGAAGGCAAGCTCAGCAGTTCGAGCAATCCGAGCCACGACCTCATTGGGCGAAGGGCCGAGTGGGCGGAGGAGACCAAAAGGTTTAACAACACAGCTTCAGCCTACCCAGATGGGAGCCTTCAACTGTGAGAGGCTACTGTTGAAGGGTTGACCGCCACCTGGCCCGTTCGGCCCACGTAGCCCAACAGCCTAGCGACACATGTTTAGGCGCGTGGTACTGTAGGTGCGACAGTGATGTTGTAAGCCCACGAGGCCCATGTAAACATGTAAAGAATAGGTGTGTTGTAGAGCAACACCTGTCACAAAATTGTAAAGGAATGTGGAAACTATATAAGGCCCCAAGAAGGGAGTTCTTGGGGTCTTTTGGCCCAGACACCTAATAACATTCTCATTAGTTCTGGGTTGTACTGTTTGGTCCGAAACCACAACATGCATACTCACGATGCGGAGACAACAAGCAAAGGATTATCACATCGATCCAAAAGGACCATGTACATGTATATCTACAAGAAGAAAACAAGTCATCTGTACCGTATGGTTCAGCTTTGTATCAAGGCTACAGAGTCTGCTGGTGACATTGCCAACACTTGAAGACACATGAAACATCAAAGCGTTACCCAGATTCAGGCCAAGCAGCCTATATTCATATTGAATCTGCTATATTTGGACTACCAAAGGCTTGCTGCTGAATCCATCGGCGCATCCATACACGCATTCACGATCCATGCATGCAGCTTTACCAACTAAATTACTATATTAGCGACGCAGCAAGTGCAAAAAAAGGTTACAAAATACCCATGAACACAAGGAGAGGTAGATGATATACTAAGTCATGCATGTACCCCTTCCCTACAACCAAAAGATCAATACTACGACCTATGCGTATGTGCACTAGTTGGGGGTGTTGGCGCCAAGCCTTCCATGAATCCAGTAGGCTAGCTGATACGGGGAAAGGTCCCGATCTTCTCAGTGAGGAACCGTGGATAGTTGATGCGAAGTAGACGATGTCGCTAGCTGAACACTCGTGCCCATGCACGAACCCTCAACTCTTCGGAATACGCCCAAAACACACCGGATAATTGTTCGCCGCGAGACCACAAACGACGAACGCCAAGTCCCCAATTCCCAATGGAATGACGGCTCGACCCTGAATTGTAGAATAAACAATGGATCACCTAATTCTTTCTCAAAGTCCTCGCATGAACTATGGTGTTGAAAGAACAAGCAATAGCTATGTTTCAATCTGATGCATAAAATTGGTCCCCCTCCTAAGGCTGCCAATACATGACTTATATAGCCTCTTGAGACGTCCATAGAGTCCCCAACCCTAGTACAACTCAACCTTATATGGTTTTAGATACGAACTCTTAAAAAAGGAAACTAGATATTACAGCTGTCATATTATTTTGGTGATAACTTTTGATCCATGATGACTTTGATGCTGGGGCCAGATCCATTGCGTAGCCCTTGAAATTATCTTTCCAACGAGTACAAGAATGCCCAAATCAGACTCTGTTTGTGAAAGTTATGACCTTTTTAGTAACTGGCTGTCAGGCTGTCCCGAACCGAATCCGGATTGAATTCTGAGTTGAATCCGAGTTAGAATCCAATTGGCGTTGTGGGAGGTACGAATTGGACTTGAAAATCTTATCCAAAACTTGTAGTTTTAGTACTTGGGCTCCTCCCTTTTGTTCTCCCAAGTCTTCACATGATTCATACATAAGAATACATAAAGTACTAGCATAAGGTAGTATTCCAAGTTCATCATCAATTAAAGGAAACTCTTTAAGAAACAAAGTCACCTGTTTGTTTAAAAGCTTGGCTCATGCCCTCGTCGTTGGGCCCTCAGGTTCTTGGACATTCTCAAGTATGCTTGAAGTGGCAGATGTGTATGTAATGGGGGAGCCCTCATCATCCTCTCCCTCTTGAAAAGGCGTCGTCCTCGACGCTGGATCGTCACCACCAAAGAAAGGTGATAAATCAGTGACATTGAATGTAGAGCTCACGCCGTAGTCATCGTCGGGAAGCTCTATCTTGTAAGCATTGTCGTTGATTTTCGCAAGCACCTTGAAAGGCCCATCACCACGCGGTAGTAACTTAGACTTGCGACGTTCTGGAAAACGATCCTTGCGGTAGTGTACCCAAACCAAATCACCTGGTTGAAAAATCATCTTCTTCCTTTTCTTGTTCGCCTTGTCAGCATAATATGGACCTTGCGCTCTATCACTTATTTTGTCTTGAGATGCAATTTCTTCACATATTCAGCTCGCTTGGACGCCTCCATATGAGTATGTTGTTGACTGGGAAGCGGCAACAAATCAAGCGGTGTAAAGGGCTTGAAACCACAAACTACCTCAAATGGACACATCTGCGCAGTTGAATGCACGGCTCGATTATAAGCGAATTCCACGTGCGGCAAACAATCCTCCCACTCGTGTAGATTCTTCTTGATCATGGTCCGGAGTAGCATCGAAAGTGTGCGGTTCACCACCTCTGTTTGACCATCAGTTTGGGGATGACAAGTTGTGTTGAATAACAACTTCATCCCCAGTTTACCCCAAAGCATCTTCCAGAACTAGCTCATGAACTTCACGTCGCGATCTGACACAATAGTACGTGGCACGCCATGTAGCCTCACAATTTCCCTGAAAAATAAGTCAGCAATATGCGACGCATTTTCACTCTTGTGGCACGGAATAAAGTGTGCCATCTTTGAAAAACGATCCACAACGACAAAAATAGAATCGCGCCCCCTCTTAGTTCTAGGCAGTCCTAAAACAAAATACATACTAATATCCTCCCATGGGGCATTGAAAACAGGTAAAGGGGTATACAAACTGTGTGGATGCATCGTCGATTTCGCTTTGTGGCAAGTAATGCATCGTTGCACATACCTCTCCACATCTCACCTCATTTTAGGCCAATAAAAGTGATCGCTCAGCATAGACAATGTCTTCTCACGGCCAAAATGTCCCATCAATCCACCTGTATGTGATTCCTGCAGTAATAGCAAACGCACGGAGGATTCTGGAACACATAATTTGTTAGTGCGAAACAAAAATCCATCATGGATGTGAAATTTATCCCAGCCTTTTCCCTCTTTGCAATGTGCATAAGGAACAGAAAATTCATGGTCATAAGTATATAACTCACGTAAACTCGCTAAACCAGGGACGTGCACTCCTAAGTGAGTTAAAAGCATACTTTTCCTAGAAAGAGCATCAGCTACCATATTTTTCTTTCCCTTCTTATATTTCACAATGTAAGGAAACGACTCAATGAATTCGACCCATTTGGCATGTCTACGGTTCAGGTTTGCTTGGCCTTTTAAATACTTCAAAGCCTCATGATCAGAATGAATAATAAACTCTTTAGGCCATAAATAGTGTTGCCAAGTTTCTAACGCGCGCACTAACGCATAAAGCTCCTTGTCATAGACCGGATAATTCAATTGAGCACCATTTAGTTTCTCACTAAAATAAGCGACCGGTCTACCCTCTTGCATTAAAACACCGCCAATACCCAATCCACTAGCATCACACTCAATTTCAAAATTTTTAGTGAAATCAGGTAAAACAAGCAACGGTGCTTCAGTCAAGCGTCTCTTAAGTTCAGCAAAAGCATTTTCTTGCGCTACCCCCCACACAAATTCAACACCCTTTTTAGTAAGTTCATTCAAAGGGGCAGCGACGGTGCTAAAATCCTTCACGAAATGCCGATAAAAACCAGCGAGACCATGAAAGCTCCTAATCTGACTAACGTTCATAGGAGTTGGCCAATTTTTAATCGCTTCAATTTTAGACTCATCTACTTCAACTCCCTGTGTAGAAACAACATAGCCCAAAAAGATGACACGATCTTTGCAAAAAGTGCACTTCTCTAAGTTACCAAATAACTTATTCTCACGTAAAACTTGTAGAACTTGTCTAAGATGGTCTATGTATTCAGATTTAGTGCGACTGTAAATCAAAATATCATCAAAGTATACAACCACAAATTTACCAATGAAATGCCGTAAAACATGATTCATTAAGCGCATGAATGTACTAGGTGCATTAGTTAAACCAAAAGGCATGAGTAACCACTCGTACAACCCAAATTTCATTTTAAAGGCTGTTTTCCACTCACCCCCTTCATGCATTCTGATTTGATGGTAACCACTGCGTAAATCTATCTTAGAGAAAATAACAGCACCACTCAATTCGTCTAGCATATCATCTAAGCGAGGTATAGGACGACGATATCAAATTGTGATATTATTAATCGCTCGACAATCGACGCACATACGCCATGAATCATCTTTCTTAGGAACCAAAATAACAGGAACAACACAAGGGCTTAAGCTTTCGCGTACATACCCTTTGGAGAGAAGCTCTTGTACTTGTTTTTAAATTTCCTTTGTTTCCTCGGGATTGGTGCGGTACGGTGGTCGGTTCGACAATGACGCTCCAGGAATCAAGTCGATCTTATGTTCTATCCCCCGGAGTGGTGGGAGCCCAGCTAGTACCTCCTCTGGAAAGACGTCGCTGAAATCCTACAAAACAGAAACAACACCACTAGGAAGAGAAGTTAAGTCGTTAGTCGAAAGCAATGCGTCTTTGTACAGCAGCACAACGTACACCAAATTAGGATCCGCGCTGGATTCTATCATCTCTGATTTGGTGGCTAACATTACTAAATTCTTCGCTCTCTCACGTTTCTTGTTACTACTCAGATGGTTATGTCGTGCTTGTGCACTCTCAACGTGCATCTCAATTTTCTGCATGGAGGAAGTGACAATCTGTTGCGGTGTAAGCGGCTTCAAGATGACATCCATATTGTTCCATCAAAATATGTAGCGATTTGTACGCCCATCGTGAAGAGCGAAACGGTCATATTGCCATGGCCGTCCCAAGAGCAAGTGACACACCGTCATAGGCACAACATCGTAGTCCACAGTATCGGTGTACTTCCCAATAGAAAACTGGACACGCACCATATAGTTCACCTTCACTCCCTCCTTATCGCTCAACCATTGCACATGATAAGGACGCGGATGTGGCAAGTACTCCAAACCCAACTTACGACACATATCCTTGCTAGCCAGATTGTGACAACTTCCGCCATCGATGATCACTTTGCACACCTTACCCATATCAAGCTTTGCCCAAGTTTGAAACAAATTGCACCGCTGTTCGAGTGACGGCGATGGCATCACACTAAGCACCTTGGGCGTGCAAACAATGGAATACTGCTCAGTGTTAGGGAACTTAGGATCACACTCACATTGTTCTATGTCATCAGTGTGCAAGACTGCCTGTGCATCAGGCGACTCATCATCACTAGCTGAAACATAACCGCCATCCTCTGTGACAAGCATAGTTCTGACATTTGGGCAGTCCCTCTGAAAATGGCCAACGCCCTTGCACTTGTGGCAAATAATGTCACGTGAACGTCCTGTCGACCCCATAGACGAGGTCACACTAGCAGCGGGCGCCATAGGTCGACGCACTGGTGGTGGTGCACTCTCCAGCTTCTTACTTGCGGAACTGCGCATCGCCGAATTGCTTGCAGCCGAAGTGCTCTTGTTTGGTTGGCTGTTGTTATATGGTTGTCCTGCATCGTCAAGAATGTGACTCGCGTAACCGGCGTCTTCAATCACTTGTCGCTCGGCTTCGCGTGCTTGGTGCAACAACTCAATCATATCATTATATGGATGGTGATTGACAATGCGCTTGACAGCATGATTCATGCCTACTAGAAATCTTGCCATGGTCTGTTCTTCATTCTCGCGGACATCTGCATGTATCATGATAGTCTCCATTTCCTTATGATATTCATTAATTGATTTCATACCTTGTCGCAGCCCTGTTAATTTCTCAAATAGTGAGCGCTTGTAGTGGTGAGGTACAAAGTGTGCCCGCAAATGCTGCTTCATTTGCTCCCAGGTTATAATCGGCAACTCATGGCGCTCCATGCGCTTACGGATGAACTGCTCCCACCAATGTGTGGCATAATCATCCAAGCCATTGGACGTAAGCAACAACTTCTTCTCATTGGAATAGTTGTTTATCCAAAACAACTTATCAACCTTTAGCTCCCAAGTGAGGTATTGTTCCACATCTGTACCATCTAAAAATATAGGAAGAATAAATTTGGGCTTAGCGACAAGATCCTCGGCGTCGTCGTGGCGAGGACGCTGCACGTTGTTGCGGTGGTGGCACTGTCGTTCATCGTAGTCGTCGACGGGGAAATCGTCATCCCAGCGCTCGTCCGCATCAGTATGATGCACACCTGGCCCATGTGCATGAGGGTGTGCCGCGGTTGCCATCCCGATGTTTGGCGGCACTGCCATGCGACGCGCCTGTCGTTGACGTCGCTCCTCATCCAGACAAAGAGCATGTTCCTCCTCGGTCTCATTGTGTAAAACGGCCGGAGGACCGTGCACACTTGTGGCATCAGCGGGTGCACCCCCACGTATATTGTGATGTGCGAACATGGCACGCAGCTCCAGAAAGTTATTGTTGATGCTCGTACGCAATTGTGTGACCTCCTCCCCAAGGTTGTTCAGTCCAGTCTGAACTTCCCCGAGCTCATCGCGCACGTCATTGTCACCATCATGAAGTTGTTTTTGGAGCATCTCGCGCAACCGAGTGTACTCGATCCACGTAACCGGCGCCTCCGGATTAGGTGGATCCTCCTCGTAACCTGACATGGAAACAACTAACAAACAAGAAACGAGGTTATATCTGGGTTAGTAAAACAAAAGCTCTCCCTATGCTTGTAACTTACTATCCTGAAAACAAGGCAAGCTTACTGTTCCAAAGTGAATCAAGGACAGCAAATCGACACCAGTGACAGCAAACGACCTCAACCCGATAATGTATGAGCGTAACCAAGAGCAAGGGAGTACACAAACAAGTGTGGGTGGAGCTTGGACAGGTATGTGGATAACCTATGCAATCTGATATTCAAGGTATTGTAAAGCTAAGTAATGATCCAAGCTAGAGTATTTGCCTATGTGTTGATCCAATTGGTTAAAGCGAAATGTATGAACGCACACGCAACGATAAATGGGACTTAATGCAAACAAAGGAAATGAGCTAGAAAGAGGCAATCTGAAATTGAGATGAATAACTAGCTCGTTTTGCACTAAGTACAAGGAGAGACGCTAGCCAATTGCAATAGTTATGAATGTAAGGGCACAATATTGCTCTTATGAGAATAAGTGCACAAGCTGAAAATATGAACTAGGGTTTTTTTTTCCACAGAGTTTCGGCCAACACTTTCTAATTTCACTGTTTCTTGATCAAATCGCAGGAAAACTTTCAAGCTTTCTTCTTTTCTTTTTTTTCTTTTTTAACTTACTCCTTTTTTTGTTTGGCCGAACTAGTATTGTCTGCCCTTTACACAAATTCAAGAATTTAGCAAGCGTAAATATTACTCAAGAACAGCCCTAACGGCAATATCAAAAGCTAGTCTCAAGTGATGAAAACATATAAGTGAAGCTCAACTG
Source organism: Melocanna baccifera (assembly GCA_036346265.1). Lineage (NCBI taxonomy): Eukaryota > Viridiplantae > Streptophyta > Magnoliopsida > Poales > Poaceae > Melocanna > Melocanna baccifera. The sequence goes on from JAYEVJ010000275.1 coordinate 103,675, forward strand.
TAGCAATTCTTTCTTTTCGGTCAGCTAGGGTTTGGCATAAGTAGTGATTTCTTTTTTGAAGCCAAACCACAGCTAACTCTCGGTTTTGAAGGAAGTGGATACTATCTCAAACTCTCCCCCAAAGAGAATTCGGATGGATCTCTTGAGAGCAAATTGGACAGCAAGGAATTTAGGATTCAAAAGTAAATGCAATTTACTCTTTTTAGTTGCTAATTGAGGGATTCAATCAACAATTTTGTAGGGTTTACGTGCACATAAAGATTAAGCAACGCAAAAGGAAACACACGGATCAGCACGAAAACAAAACTCTAATGGACGAAAACTTAACAAAATGCACAAGAAATAAACAGATTAAACTACGATTTTGGTATTGCAATTTTTGGTTTAATAGAATATAGGACAGAAAAACAAATCTAACTACGGGTAAAGAAGTTCTCACCGAGTAAACCTAGAATCTGATACCATATGAAACGGGGAAAGGTGCCGATCTTCTCAGTGAGGAACCGTGGATAGTTGATGCGAAGTAGACGATGTCGCTAGCTGAACACTCGTGCCCATGCATGAATCCTCAACTCTTCGGAATACGCCCAAAACACACCGGATAATTGTTCGTCGCGAGACCACAAACGACGAACGCCAAGTCCCCAATTCCCAATGGAACGATGGCTTGACCCTGAATTACAGAACAAACAATGGATCGCATAATTCTCTCTCAAAGTCCTCGCATGAACTATGGTGTTGAGAGAACAAGCAATAGCTATGTTTCAATCTTATGCATAAAATTGGTCGCCCTCCTAAGGCTACCAATACATGACTTATATAGCCTCTTGGGATGTCCATAGAGTCCCCAACCCTAGTACAACTCAACCCTATATGATTTTAGATACGAACTCTTAAAAAAGGAAACTAGATATTACAGCTATCATATTGTTTCAATGATAACTTTTGATCCGTTATGAATTTCATTCTGGAGCTAGATCCATTGTGTAGCCCTTGAAATTATCTTTCCAACGAGTACAAGAATGCCCAAATCGGACTCCGTTTGTGAAAGTTATGACCTTTTAAGTAACTGGCTGTCAGGCTGTCCCGAACCGAATCCGGATTGAATTCTGAGTTGAATCCGAGTTTGAATCCAATTGGCCTTATGGGAGGTACGAATTGGGCTTGAAAATCTTATCCAAAACTTATAGTTTTAGTTTTTGGGCTCCTCCCTTTTGCTCTCCCAAGTCTTCACATGATTCATACATAAGAATACATAAAGTACTAGCATGAGGTAGTATTCCACGTTCATCATCAATTAAAGGAAACTCTTTAAGAAACAAAGTCACCTGTTTATTTAAAAGCTTGGCTCTTGCCCTCGTCGTTGGGCCCTCAGGTTCTTGGACATTCTCATGTATGCTTGAAGTGGCAGATGTGTATGTAATGGGGGTGCCCTCATCACTAGCACATCTTGAGTGCCCCCTCAGTGCCTTGGCACTCCTAGCTCCCGACTGCCACAGCCTTACCTTGCCCAAGTCTGTTGCAGGAGCCAGCATTCACGGTGGGGATCAATGGCTTAAGTAGCCTCCTCCCAAGCCACGTGGCCCCGGCCTCGGCCTTCGCTTCCCTCAGGTGGGTGGACGTCCTCCACGAGCATGCCTCATGCCTCTTCCACCGTGGATATATGCCACTCATGGTTGGGCAGCACCGGTGACACCGCAAGGGAGCACCAACCCCGAGCTTGGCTCCTTCAGAGGCCAAGGTAGTGCCAGTGCCTTGCCATGGGACCCCGGGCCTAGGAGGCTCCTCTCCTCCCATCGTCAAGCCGGCGCCTGGTGCTCGCGATCACCGCCGCAAACCGTGAGGGAGCCGAGATGCAGACTACCATGGGAGACCTTGCACTCGGATCTCCCTCTTGCCCTTCTTGTAAGGCGGCACCCAGTAGAAATTGCTTGAGAGCGGCGGCTGCTGAGAAGGAAGAAGGAACGAGGTGGTGGCTGCAAGGGGGAAGTGGGAGCCGTCGGCTGCTTTGCTACTTTTTCCCTTCTTCACGCTAGTGGGACATGTGGACATAAACGCTAGTGGGCTGAATTCATGGGCCTAGGCCGAAGCCTTCTTCACGCATGGCTGGGTCAGCCTTGGCCCACTCAGGACTTAGCTCAAATGGGCCTCCTTTGACAGCAAGGACTAGCACCGCAACAAAGAAGATGGGGATTCAATCCATTTGGCTTGATAAACCCGAATGGTTTTCGTGTAACCCAGCTACACTTGCCTCGGATTGACTTCTAGATGTCGCTAGGGCCCAGATGTTAGAATATGGGACAAGCCAAAAACTACGCTGTTGTAGGGGTGGCCCCCACCTAAACCCAGCTAGCCTGTTAGGAGGTTGTAAACCCAAGGTCGATATGTACAATGACATAGTTGCCCTCGAAGGGATCCCCGGTTTAATCGGTGTAAGGGTACGATTGTAAAGTTCCTTACGAGAGCACATATATATATCGTGCTAGCCTTGGGAAAGACCCAAGAGGGCATTGCTCACCTAACTCTCCACTTTCATACACCTCTCTCAATTTGGTCTGTAGCCACAACAGTTTGCGCTGTCCGTGGGGACGACGAGAGCAAGCCTCAAGATCTGAAGGATGGTGTAACATTCCGAAATTTCGATTGAGCAAAATTGCCAAAAATCTAAAAATTTTTAATTGTCTCTTGCTGGTGTTCCAAATTTCCTTCACAATTTTAATTAAGTTCTCCAAAATCGTGTTATACAAATTAATATCAGGGCATAACTCCCTAAAAGAAAATGCTAACGATAAAATAATAGTAATAATAAAATCATATAATAAATAATATACAGCAAATACAAAGTAAATTAAAAGGCAATGTATGAAAAATAAAAGTCAGGTTTAAGATGGTAAAACAAAGGGAGAAATCCGAAAGTTAAACAGTACATCCAAAAATAAATAAATAAAGATTTCAAGCTTGACAATTAACTACAAAAGTAAAATTAATAGAACAAACGACACTTTATAATTTAATTCAAAAACCTAGCTAAATGTTTAAATTTAAATACTATAATTTTCCTGGGGCAATCCTTCTTTCTTTCCTTCCCATTTTCTCTCTCAAATTTTCCCTCACTGCCAGTTGGGCCCCGCGCCCCTTTTTCTTGCCGACCGGCCCACCAGCCAGCCCCTCTCCTTTCCCCCTCCTTTCTCCCTTTCTTTCCTCGCGCCTCTCTCCTCCTTTTCTTTGCGCCGCCTCCTCCGGTTCCTCCGCCGTCGCGTATGCCGTGCTGCTCGCCCACTGCTTCCTCCCTCTTCCGCCCCTGGTTTCCTCACGCGCCCCTGGTTTTTCCTGATCTCCGCCGCTACCCCGCGCTCCTGCTCCCTCTCCCGTCGCTCTCCTCTCTCCTGTGCACGCCGCCCCTACGTCGGCCTACGCGTCGCCACCTAAGCCGGCTCCTGTACCAGTGACGTCAGCCACAGCAGCAGCACAGTCCTCCTTCCCTGTTATAAAGCCGCTCCCGAGCTCGCGCTTGCCTCCCCTTGCGCCTTTCCCCATTTCCTTCCGCTCGGCCTTCCTCCCCGTATGCGCTACCGCGCCGCCACCACCATTTTCGGCCGCTCCGGCGAGTCCTTCCCCTCTCCGACCACATCCCCGTGCGCCTTAGCCCCTAGGAGCCTTCCCCTAGCAGCCAATTGGAATCCTTCAGAGTAAAAACCCACCGCCACCCACGCCATTTCCTCCTCGGCCTTCCCCGCACCGATTCGTTGCGGCTGGAGCTCCCCCACGACGCCCTCAAGCCTCCCCAACCGACACCCGAAGCTTCCCCTCACCGAAGTGCTCCCTCCACGCAAGCCTCTCCGCCGCCGCACGGGCTCCGGTCTTTGGCCTCTTCCGATGCGTTTCCGGTGAAGCCAACACCATGGGTGAGTTCCTCTTGGTCCCCTCTCGCTCATGCTCGCTTTCCCTTCTCCTCCCCTTCACCATAGCGCAGACGCCTCGTTTCTTCTCCACGGCCGACCGCCGTGAGGCGCCGCTGCTGGCATCTGTTGCCGCTCCGTCCAGTGCGCCGCCTCTAGCTCCATTGCCTCCCCAAGAGCCCGTTTGCTCGTCGTCAATGACCCTCCGGCCCGGCCTCGCCTTCATTGCCGGCGCCCGACAGCATGCGCCCCCTCCTCTGTTGTTGGCCGAGCAGCACCCTCTCTCTCTCTGTGCATGTTCTTATTGCTATTATTTGTATGACCTATGACCCCAACTGAAGAGTAGCAAGTTTAGAACTCATGTTTACCTGTTTAACATTTTGTCTAAAGAATGAATTCATGACCATATACATGTATAAGTTCAACCCTACAAAAATGTTTGTATGAACATTGCTGCTAAGAGATGAATTCATATACATGTGTAAGTACGGAATCAGTTTACAAAAGAATGTGTATGATTATGAACATTTGCAGGGATGGAAAATTGTTGCAAAGCTGTAATAAGCAAAGATTGGGCAGATTGTATGACAAGGAAAATTAACAGCCCTCATGTGAAAGTAAACCTTGGTCATGCATTATATAAACTGTAGGTATTAAAAATGTAAATGTTAGGTAAACCTTTTCTTTAATTGGTAGCTAATGTAGATAATTAGTATAAGCTCATATAAGAATGTAATGGTTTACAATCTAGTTGTGAGTGTATATGTGTATGTGTACATGTATGTATGATAAGCAATAGGAGTAAGTTGTTAAAAATCAAATAAGCTTCACTGTTAGCAGAGCTAGTTCGGTTTGATAAATAATCCAGAATGCTAAGAGTTATTTTGTAATTAGTTTTGAATGTAATTGTAAAATCAAATGCTGCATAAGGAATGAATTGCAAATGAGTAAAGATTATAGAGTGTGAGGTTTAGGTCATAACTATTGTCTTTAGAACTTGGAGCTTAAGTGAAAGAAGTATGACAAGAATGTTATAAATATCATGAAGGCTCTTTTTAATGTATAATAGCTAATACAACCCAATTAGCCTAAATCCAACTAGAAATATAACGTATATAATCTAGTTATAAATATGTATGTATATGTGGTAAATAATAGGAAGGAATTGTTGAAAATCAAATAAGACTCAATATTGGCATATAATTACTTAAGGACCAAACTTGAAAAGATAAGCCTTATTTATACATTGTATAAATCATATGTAGATATCAGGAAAGCACCCAAATGTTACAATGTAGTAACCCAGAATACATGAATTGTCGATAGCAAATAATTAGCAGGACGTCTTTAATTAACAAGGATCATATGGAATGTCTATTAAAGTCCCCTGAGCATCGGTTAATAACATAGTTTTGCCTATTATGTTTTAATGAGCAAGTTGATAATGGGACCACGTAAAATAATATGTCTTCAATTACTAGAAATATAAACTATAGGACTAATTTGATAAATCAAAATAATCGTGTACCTTATATATGCAGTACATACCTTAATTCGTAACTGCTAACCTCGATAAAATAATGCTCGGCTAAATTCATACATCTGTCCATAAGTATACCCTAACTCATGGAATTTCCTTGATAAATATGAAATTATAAAAAGAAGATTATTAAATAAAGTAGGTCGAGCCGTGGTATTCTACGATCTGCTATATCTAGCCAATCTTATGCTCCGGCCAAATACTCCTCCTGCCATAACACATCCTTTGTCCTTTTCACCATTCATCGCTCCGCTCCAACTCCGTTGAATCCGTCAACTCTCCGCATCTGCTCGATCCTACCCAACAGTCACCTCTTTGTCTTATAAAGTTTAATTTGAGATTATTTGGATTTGCTTGGATCTTTTTGAATTATTTGCATTCTATTGCTTAGCACGTAGTTAGAGATTGGAATCGTGGAGAATCACTGGATCCAACAAGACCAGGATCCAGAAGTCAGTGAAGATCAGAAGCTCGAGATCAACAAACAAGGAACCTTTGAGTGAGCTCAAGACCACGGTAAACTGCGCCAGGTGAGTCAATACTTTGATCATATTTGAATACCCATCTTTGCAAATTACTTAGATTTAAATTATGAAGTGCATGCTATTATTTTATGTGCTATTCTATGTTTGTTTTATAACTTTAGTTAGCTGCCCCATTTAATGGAAGCCACTATTATAGCTTTCGACATATTATCCAGTGAGCCTTGTTAACCCTAGTAATAAATATAAATGTAGCTGTTTCCGAAAATGGATATTAGGTTTATGTCATATGGCCTAGAAATGCTTAGATGTCGAGTAAGTCGAGAATACCACAACATCATGTGTAATTGCAAAGAGCAAATTTTGGGAAAAAGTCGTGGTTGAGAATGGTTGGTTATGTTTAAAATGATCATTATTTTATGCCCCCAAAAATCTCCAAAATTGCTGATACATCTAGGCGGATGGTTCGGGGGTATGGTGCAGTGGTGCACGAGTGTGTGGTTCTGTGATAGAACCGTCCAGATAGTTCAAGGACCGAATCGGGTCATGATCTCCCATTATAAAACAGTACAACCACAAGCTGGCAAAGTGTAGGCATGACTAACTAATTTGCATCGCTAGTAAAGGAAAGCACTTGGAGTGGACACGGGTCGTGGTGCTGGAGGGAAGCCGCCGTGTGGCGCAAGAGGGGGTCGGGGAGACGAAACCTTAGCGAGTGCAATCCCTTTACTAGGTGCATTGTAACGGTCATGTGATAATCCTTTTGACATACATGTCTAAGGAAACATGTGGAATATACCAACAGGGTTATCTCTTGTGGGTAAAGTTGTACAAAATCTGTAGAGTCAAAACTGTTCGAATAGCCGTGCTTACGGTCAAGGGCAGATATGGGAACTTAACTCTGATATAGTTCTATTTCAAAATAATTTTTCAAGAGGTTGGGATCTGGAATGGAAAAAGGAAGGACGACGGACTGTCCTGGTTTGAGTTGTCCTGGGTGTCGTCCCAGTGGTAAGTTAAGTGGCTATAACACTGAAAACTAGTTTGTGGTACAAGCAACTTGGGTATTGGATGAGATCTGTACTTATTCTATAAAATCTTTTGTTCAAAGGTATTACAAATTTTGGGTCCAAAGGCTAAGTCTAGGAATTTCTTATATATGTATTAAGTCTTTTAAAATGCAACTTCCGGCAAAATAAAATAGAACCTGAGCCTATCCTTTGTATAGCCATACATGTTATATAATTGCATTCTGTGTGTTGGCTCGCTGAGCACGGGGTTGGAGTGCTCACACTCGCATAATAAAAATCCAGAATCAGGAGTCGATTCGCTACACTTCAGCGAGGCGTCAAGTCAGGATGGAGAGGAAGATGAAAAGGTCAAGAACTAGGTCGCGAACCCCCAGTCGGCTGCCTGTGGGCATGTTCTGTGGGTCTCACTGTGAGCGTTTTCATTCTTTGCCGCCGTCGTTTTGCCGCCCGATCGGCTGTGTGTAAGTATTATAGTATATTTATGCTTTCGCTTGATATGTATCTTGATTTTCAGTACTGTAACTGTGAGCACTATCTACTGATCCAGGGAATAGTGCAGTGTCATCACAGAGGATTCTGGATTGAAAATCCGGGTCCGACAGAGCTGGTATCAGAGCATATCGACTGCAGGTCGTGACCCTAGTTAGCATGGCCGTTAGTTTCAAACTAGAATTATTTCTCCAAAAATCTATGTACAAAATGTAGGTACTATTTCTTACTCTCATCCCTCTTAGATGATTCCCTCTCATCTATATGTTGCCTTGTCCATTTTTACACCAGGGCTTCGGCATCGGCGGTCGCGGGTGGAAGCGACGATGCTCACTGCATGACAATCGACCCCGCCACTGCAGAGGTGATGGTCAACCCCGCCACTGCAGAGGTGATGGTCGACCCCGCCACCGCTGATGGGACGGTCGACCCAACCCCATGCGTGACGCCCCACCCAGCTGCTGGCGCGATAGTCAACCCCAACAGTACTGGTCGGGTGCTAGGGAGTGGTAGTGTCGGCACCTGTCAAGGCGCGACCGCCGCCCCTACACCTGATACGGGAGTGCCAAGCGGTCCCGGCGGCAACACGGGCCTCGTCATCGACGCCGGAGTCCACCGTGTTGGCGTGACAAGTCACCCAACGACACAAAGTGGTGGTTACGGCTACCCCGGCAACGCGACCGGGTGCGCCCATCGCCTCATCTACGCCGACAGTGGAGAACGCCCTGCTGGCAGCCCTCGACACGCTCCAACAGGAGTTAGCGGATCTTCAGGGGGCTGTGCGGAGAATGCAAGAGGCTCGAAGCCAGCAGACCCCACCGGTGGTCGCGCCGGAGCCCACGCCCGAGCGGGCAGATAGCCGTGATGCCCCCACATCCAGCCGCACTTTGCTGCGGCGCGTGGACCCAAAGTCTCGCTATCGGCGGGCCTGCAGCAGGCGGCATGGCCGAAGGATTTTAAATTCCCCAGCTCCGTTACGTCGTACAAGGGCGACACGAACCCCCGAGAGTTCATGCGCATGTACGAGACCGCCATCGAGGCGGCAGGCGGAGACGACACCACCAAGGCGAAGGGGCTCCCGCTCGTGTTACTGGGAGTGTGGCGCTCTCTTGGTTCTTTCCCATAGAGCCGAACTCCATCTACGCATGGGAGCAGGTTCGTAATTGCCTCTACAACAACTTCCAGGGGAACTACGTCGAGCGTGTCGACACGGATCAGCTCTTCGCAATCAAGCAAAAACCATCGAAAAGGCTCCGCGAGTACTTCAAACGCTTCGCGAAGATCCGCTGCCAGGTCAAAGATGTCAACGAGACAACAATCATCAACGCAGCGTTGCAGGGTCTTTGCCCGGGGCCGCTAGCCGAGTACAACACGCGGAAGCTGATCAAGACAGTGCCGGAGCTCTTTGATAAGATGGAGGAGTACGCCCGAGCAGAAGAAGACGCGAGGCGGCGTTAGGACAACGCTGCCGACGCCAACCCAGCGAAAGGTGCGGCGAAGAGCGCCGACCCGTTGAAACAAAACTCCTCGTGGAGCAAGTGCAGGCAGGAGCCGTCGAGGGACGCCTCCCAGCACAAGGACGCGCCGGTCGACAAGCCTCAGCGCGGCCGTCAGACGTCCCGGAGAGCCCGCTATGTCTTCGACATTGAGGGCGGCTCGGAAGACAACGCCCCCGCCGGCCGCGGGGCTAGGGCTCGCCGGGGTCGGGGCGAGGCCAAGGCCAGGGCCGCGAGGGTTGGGCCTGCGCGGAGTACGGCGACCAACACCGCCCACAGTGGTGCAAGGTGTACGGCCAAGGCACTCATGACACCTGCTCCTACACCACCATCGCGGCACTTCGACAAAGCGTCGCCAGAGACAGGGATCTCGAGGCGCGGCCACCCGTCGTGGCACACATCCAGCAGCCCCTGGATGGCCCACTACGGATTCGGGACCAAGTGCAGTAGCCTCAGGAGAGCCCCCTACGGATCCACGCCCTTGAGGGCACTCAGCGTAGGGTCATAAATGTAATCTTTCGAGGCTCCTCTCTGGAGTTCGCTTTGGAGCGACAGCGCAAGGCCTACGTGCGGAGGCTACACCACGTGGCGGCGTACCCAGCTGTAACATCCTGATTTTCTGAGACTTTTAAAACCTTGAATAAATAAATAAATTTCTGGAATTTTCTTGAATTTAAAACAAGCTTAAATGAATTTTGAGAATTTAAAAGAATTTAATATGATTAAATTCAACATCAAAATTTGCTGGAAATATTTTATTTGGGTTCCTTGTCTCTCAAGGAATTTTCTGGTATTTTTGGTGAATTTTCTGGATTTATTTGCTATTTTCTAGAGCTCTTGGAAGTTTATTTGAATTTCTGAAAAAAGAAATCTTTTTGGAAAATCTCCCCACCGCCCGATCCCACCACCCGCCACGCGTCGCGCATCCGTGCTGACACGCGGCGGCACTAGCTGCGCCTGTCTCCGTCGCCCGCTTTCCCCTCCCCGATGGCTGACACTTGTCACGCATCGAAGCCGTCCCCGCCGCCGGATCTGATCCGCGCCGTCCGTCTTCACTTACCCCTTCGCTTCTCATCCGACGGCCCGGTTCTTTTCCCTTCGCCACCCGTCGCTCATCCGAGCCATCTCTCCGTTTCTCTCTCGCCGACGGCGGATCCGCTGTCGGTGCCCGCTCCCCCGCCGCTTCCTCGCGCTGCCGCCATTATTGCCGCCGCTCGAGCTCCGCGTTCTTCGCCTCCCGGCCGTTACTCCTCGCCATGAATGGTCCCGGAACATCCGCTCGTCGTGCGTGTTAATAAGCCGCCGTTTCCCCTCAAGGCGTCGCCCGTTTCCGCCGGTTGGAGACGAAAACCGCCGCGTTAACTCCGGCGAGCCGTGCGTCCGTTTCTTCTCCGCGGGGTATAAAAACGTCGCCGGGGAGCCCTTCTACCCCCTTCGCGCACTCCCCTCCTCTCCAGCTCCTCTTCGTGTGCGTCGCCGCCGTGTTTTCAAGTCGTCGGAGCACGTTTTCGTCGCCGCCGGTGAGCTCCTCCACCGCCCCGCCGCCGCTTCCGCTCGGTCCCGCGCGCGCCGCTTCCTCGGTCGCGCGCCGCGCGTCGCGCTCGTCGCGCGCATCTGCGCTCGCGCGACGCCGCGCGCAGCTTGAGCCACGCGTCGAGCATCGTCGCCTTCCCGCCTCCGCATCCTCGCATCCGCGCCGTCCGTTCAAGGTCGGAGCCGCGAGGCACCAGCTGGCGCCACGCGTCCTCCTCTCCGCCGTTGGATCCCACCGACACTCTGCGCCCGCGCCCGCGTCTGCGATGCCTCGCGCGACGCGCCCGTCACGCGTCGCCGATCCACTCCCCGCGCCCGTCACGCGTCTGCAATCCTCGCCTTCCCGCCTCCGCGCCGTCGCATCTTCACCGTCCATCCGGATCTGAGCCGAAGGCTCAGATCTTGCCGCGTGGACAACCGCGAGCCGTCCGAGCCACCCACGTCAGCCCTAGCCACGTGGCAGCACCAGCGCGTGCCACGTCAGCCCTAGTCCACGTTAGCAGCCACGTGGCATGCCACATCAGCCAAAATCCGTCCCCAGGTGCCACGTGGTAGCCACGTCAGCAGTTGACACGTGGCGGCACCAGCGCACGCCACGACAGCCCTAGTTTGCCGCGTCGGTACGCCGCGCGTGTATCGTTCGTGGACTCGGTCCACCGTGGACCGGCCCACACTGTCGACCTCTGCGCTTTATTTAAATCCGTGCTGACGTCACTATTCCAATTTTCCTTTAGAAAAATAATTCTTGCTGACGTCATAAATGATTTTCGGTTTAAATTTTAATCCAGAAAATAGCCGTTTTCTTTTATTTTGTATTTAAACTTTGGAAGGCTATAACTTTTGCATTTTAACTCCAAATTGACCCATTCAAATTTCTAAATTCATCTAAAATTCCAGACTTTCATTTGGTATATTTATTTTTAATTTTTGAGTTTTTATTTTATTTTATTTATTTGGTTCTTCTCGTTTCTCGTGTAGAATCCGATCTGTCCGACGATTTTCAAGAGCAACTTCGGGAAGATTCCAACATAATTCCAGAAGGCAAGTCTCCTTGACCATTTTGCTCCTACATTTTATAAATAGTTTTTGCAAATTAATTTAAATTATTTGCTTGGCTATGTTTAGTAAATTGATAATTTTAATTCTAAAATTTAGATAAGCACCCAATTTGTTATGCCTCCTTTGGAAATTATGTACCATGTACCCTGGTTAACTTAGGATAATATTTAGCTCAATAATGAGTTAGTATTAATTTTGTTGAATTTAAATTATTATCAAATGCTTAGTCTAGCTGATAAAAAAAACTCATATGAGAAAAAAATGGTTAATGAATGATTTGTGATTGAATGTTTTGTTTGAAAAGTGGTAATAGATGTTACCACTCTAAATTTAAAATGAAAATGAAGTTCAAGGTAAAATTTGACGAGGGTGGATGGAATAGCACGCTTAGCAAAAAATGGGTTTGTGAATGATCCACCTTAGTCGTCTAAGGACCGATTCTTGTGTTTGTCCAATCTGAGTAAAACAGTACAACCACAAGTTAAAATTGGTACAACCTAGCTAATTAACCTATAATGGTTTAGTTTTTATGTCACTATTGGAAAATGGGTATCAGGGATTTACTGATTACTCAAAGTGAGGGGCAGGGATTTACTGCACTTACATGGCGCAAGAGGGGGCTTCTGAATGTGGTGGATTTAACCCTTCAGCGGTGAAACCTCAGCGGGTGCTATAAAACTATACTAGAGTAGGTGAAAAGCTTTGTGATATTTTATCTGGGTCTTATGCCAAAGGAAGCATGTTGACTATTAGGATAATATATCTCTTGTGGGTAAAGTTGTACACACTCTGCAGAGTAATAAAACTATTTGAATAGCCGTGCCCACGGTCAAGGGCGGACAAAGAATGCATTCACATAGTAGAGATTTGACTTTGAATTTAAAAATAAATGGTTTTGAAAAAACTAGAGAGTGGATAGAACTCTCGTGATTTTGGTCTGGTGAATGTAACCAGTTCAGGTGGTATTAAACTCCATTTTGAATCTTGGCGGAAATAGCCTAATTATCAGTGATGGTGGATGTAACATTCACTAAGGTACTTATTAAAATTTAGATTATGAAAATTCAATGTTTAACAAAATGCTTTTAGTAATAGTGTATAAATTTGAAATAAAATGCTGATTTGTGCAAAAGAGCCATATAGCCTTCCTTTGTTCAACCTTGCATCTAATGCATCTTTCCCAAGACTTGCGGAGTACTTTATGTACTCACATACTACACTTCAAATAATTCTCAGAGGAGGTTGAAGCTCAGGAAGGAGACTACGACTCACTGCTCCGCTTATGGCCGTGATGGATTCTTTCCGAGAAATAGGTCTCGTTGCTCAAGTCAATTGCCTGTGGCAGATTGATGGGCCGTTTATCTGAATATTTTGCTTCCGCTGTTATCTTTTGTGTAAGAGGTTCTGTGAACCACAATTGTAAGGCCTTGGGCCAAGACTTATGTATTTCAGTTATTATTGTAATAAAGCGTGGTTGGCAATGTATCATTTTTTCGATTATCGTGTGTACTAGCGTTGATCCGGGACTAGTCTTTGCAATACGTGGGGTCCAGGAGTTTCTACTCCGTGGTCTCACGTATGGTATCGAGCCAACTTGGTAGAGAACGAGCCCTAGGTTTTGGCAAGCCTTAAGGATTTATGATTAATAAAAGTTTATGTACGAAAACTTAAATTTCTTTGCCTCTACTCTTCTTCTACTTAGTATCTTGTTCTTGTCTTCCCTTTCACTCTATAAAAATTTTTCTCGATCTCTCCTATTTTCAAATTTGTAGATGGCGGGTTAGTGTAAATCAACTCAGTGGGATCACCTTTCTCACGGTGAGAGCGAGGGGCGTTAAGTGAGTCTTCTACGGCAGTTGATGCAGATCCGAAGTATACAGCAGCCCATCTTGAGAGGGCGGAACACTAGAGTTATGACTATGGATTCATGGTCCATGGAGGTGTTTATTTACGCCCAAGACGGGAAGATTGACTCGGTGGAACGTCATATTGAGCATCCTCGGACCCACTGCTCGGATGCTATCCAAGATGCGGCTCGAGATGGCGATTGCAGGGTGTGCAGAGGCATAAGGAAGAACTACGACGATCACCCTTCACTTCTTCCCGACTACGAGCAGCAGGATGATTCACCCGAGCCTTTTCGATTGTGGTGGATGACCCTCGTCTATCTCACCAGGTGCAGCTTACTCAGGCGACTTCATCGACCTACGCCAGAGCACTACGGGAGATAGGACTTCTTCGGATGCCTCTTACTTCGAGCTACGACCACTCCGACACCCTTCGAGCACAGCTACTTCAGAGTGAGTCTGCTCACGCTGACGCAGTTCAGGCAAAGATTGCTGCCGAGGCAGAGGTGGAGCGTCTCCGAGCTGCTACCACTACACCGACCCTGCCAGCCCCTGTTTCTGCACCAGTCAGACCTTTAGGACCTCGCACCAGGCTTACTACGAGGAAGAGTGTGCGACGCCCCAGTCCGTTACCCGACATCGAGGATGGAGGTTCTAGCAGCGGACGCCAGCGCTCTCGTTCCAGATCGCCTGTCTTCAGCCAGAGCCGGTCAAGGTCCCGTTCTCCAAACAACTGTACCAACTCCGGTCAGGTCCATTCTGATGACTCGGAGGAGGATCCAGAGGAGCGCATTATCATAGAGGATGAGTAGATGTTAGACAGTAGAACCTTTTTGAGTTATTTTCGATATTAGAACGCTTTATGATAATGTGATGTAATAAATGGAATGTACCGAGCCTCGTGCACTTGTGGTACAACCATTCTTAAAACTAATTTGAATTCCAAAGTTGTATTTTCTCAGCTGTTGCTTTGTTCTTGTGTGTTGGTTTGGGATGTTGTTAGTTACCCCTGTTCCTCATCTATGCTTTTCCCTCTTACCTTGTGTTCTCTTGGTGGAGCTTCAGATGGTGAATACAAGGAGCAATGTCAGCAATAGTCAAGGGCCCAAAGACAACAATGCCCCAATTCCACCCCCGCCAGCTCAAGCCCCGAACTTGGAGCAGATGATGGCCATGCAATTGCAGCTTCTTCAAGCGTTAGCTCAGAACCAAGTTCATCAAGCTCATCAAGCGCCAGCTCAGCCACACCAATCCAAGCTGGGGGAATTCATGAGGACTCGACCCCCAACCTTCGCAGGATCTGTCGATCCGTTGGAAGCGGATGACTGGATAAAGGAAGTTGAAAGGAAATTGAATCTGACTCAATGCAATGAGAATGAGAAAGTCTTGTATGCTGCCCATCAACTCAAGGGAGTTGCCAACCGTGGAAAACTTTGCGCTGCACACCAAAATGCTCAGAATATTGTTTGGGCAGAGTTTGTGCGAGCCTTCCGAACCACTCACATACCTACAAGCATCATGGAAATGAAAAGGAAGGAATTTCACCAACTGCAGCAGGGAAACCTTAGCGTTTCCGCATACTTGAGTAAGTTCATTCAATTATCAAGATATGCATCAGAGGATGTGGCAACTGATGAAGCAAAAATTTGGAGGTTTATGGGAGGATTGGATCCTAACCTCAAAGTGCAGTTAGTATCCAATGACTATCCCACTTTTCAGCATTTGGTGAACAAAGCCCTTGTGCAGGAAGATGCCCAGCGTCAGCTCTTCGAATCCAGAAAGAGGAAGTTTCAAGCTCAACAGTCTGCGAGCAGCTCGCCACCGCTCCAACTCACGGCTTAGCCGGCCTCCTTTGCCCAACCAATCAATGACGCCGATTTACGCACCCGCCCTTACCTCAAGCACCTCGATCCGGAAATACACTCAACCTCAACGAGAATAGGATTGCAATGCAGAAGTGCAATGCTTCAATTGCAAGAACATGGGGCATTATGCCAATAATTGTCCCTAAACGTCAGCGATAACCCGGTTCGCTTCAACCTTGATCCTACGCCAAGCAAGAGCTCCAACCGCTGGTCGGGACGTGAAGCCCTCGCACTCCTAAGACTCCACGGACATTCAACAAAGGGCGATCAACCATGTCACCGAAGCGTAAGAGGATACACGGACGTGGTTCTCGTAAGTTTCTTGTTAATTCGGTTCCGCAATTACATTATTTGATTCCGAGCTTCACATTCCTTCGTAATAAAAGCGTTTGTGGAAAGAAATAATTGGAATGTTTGTTTGCTTAAGAACCTTATGTTAGTCCAATCACCTGGAAAAGAATTGAGGACTAATTTGGTTTGCCCTAGAGCAACTATAGATATAAACGGAGTAAAGTTCCTAGCGAACCTTATTATAATAGACTCCGAAGGCATAGATATAATACTTGGGATGGATTGGTTGACCAAGTATAAAGGACAGATAGATTGTGCCAATCGTGCCATTACTCTCACAAATTCTGATGGAATTCATATTAGATATGAATCCAATACACCCTCAAACAAGGGCAGTTTATTGACCAGTTTAAAAGGGAGAAGTTTGGAGGATGTATCTGTAGTAAGTGAATACCATGATGTGTTTCCTGAGGATTTGCCAGAATGCCACTGCATCGAGAGATTGAATTTGTTATAAACTGCACTGAACAGCTCCAATATCAAAGAGACCCTATCGGATGTCAGCCGATGATTTAGCAGAAGTCAAAAGGCAGATTCAAGAATTGCAGGAGAAAGGTTTCATTAGACCGAGTTCTTCACCTTGGGGAGCCCCGGTGCTTCTAGTGAACAAGAAAGATGGTAGCCGGCGTATGTGCATGGATTATAGAGCCCTGAATGAAGTAACAATCAAGAATAAGTATCCCTTGCCTCGGATCGATGATCTGTTTGATCAGCTGAAAGGATCAAGTGTTTTCTCAAAAATTGATCTCCGATCAGGATACCACCAGTTAAAAATTAGACCTGAAGATATACCAAAAAAGCCTTCTCTACTCGATATGGATTATATGAGTATATGGTGATGTCTTTCGGTCTGACAAATGCACCGGCATACTTTATGAATTTAATGAATAAAGTATTCATGGAGTATTTAGATAAGTTTGTCGTTGTCTTTATAGATGACATTCTTATCTATTCCAAAACTGAAAAAGAACACGAAGGACATCTGAGGATAGTTTTACAAAGATTAAGAGAACATCAATTGTATGTCAAATTCGGCAAATGTGCATTTTGGTTGAAGAAAGTTGAGTGCTTAGGACATGTAATTTCTGCAGAAGGAGTATCTGTGGATCCAGGAAAGATTAAGGATGTGCTTAATTGGATTCCACCCAAGATCAGAATGTAAATCCGAGTTTCTCTGGTTTAGCGAGTTACTATCGCTGCTTTATTGAAGGTTTTTCCAAGATTGCTAGACCTCTCACGCAGTTATTAAAGAAGGAAAAGAAATTTGAATGGAGTAAATCTTGTGAGGACAAGCCAGAGTTAAAGAAGAGATTAACTGCGCATTCTCATGTTACCTGATATTAAAAAGGATTTTGAAGTCTATTGTGATGCGTCGAGACAAGGTCTTGGTTGTGTACTAATGCAAGAAGGAAGGGTGGTAGCTTATGCATCAAGGCAGTTAAGACCGCATGAAGAAAATTATCCCACTCATGATTTAGAGCTATTTGTCACAGCATGCTCTAAAGTTATGGAGGCATTACTTAATCAAGAATCGGTGTGAAATATATACAGATCATAAAAGTTTAAAGTATATATTCACTCAACCCGACCTTAACTGAGACAAAGAAGATGGTGGAATTGATAAAGGATTATGATGTGGGAATATATTATCATCCAGAAAAGCTAACGTAGTAGCCGATGCTTTGAGTCTAAGAGTCATATTAACAACTGTCACCCAGATATGCAGCTAACCCTCCATGAAGAATTTCAACGATCGAATTTGGAAATAGTTAATGAAGGTATTTTGTCTGCATTGAAGGTTCACCCTACTTTAGAAGATCGGATCAAGGCAGCCCAACGAGAGGATGAATATGTTAAAGAAATTAAAGAGAATATGAAGAAAGGTAAAGCTTAAAAGAAGCTCTGGATTTTCAGAAGATGAAGATGGGGATTCTTTGGTTTGGAAAGAGAATCCTAGTACCCTCGCTAAAGAAAATAGCCTTTCTGTTAAACAAAAATATTTTATAAGGAAAAATATTCAAATTTGAGTTGGAATTTTTTATAAGAAGAAGGAAATAAAAGATTTAATCTTAAAAGAAGCTCATGAAGCAGATACTCAATTCATCCTCGTGAAGTACAAAAATGTATCAGATCTAAAGGAAAGTTATGAGGTGGACCAATCGAAGATGAAAAGGAAATTTCGGAGAATATGTAGCCTTATGTGATATATGTCGATTCGCCGCAACTCGAGTTAAAGCAGAGCATCAAAGACTTGCTGGTCTTTTGCAACCCTTGCGCAAAGATACGAATGGAAATGGGAGGAAATCGAATGGACTTTATAATGGGCTATCCAAAGACCAAATCCGCTATGATTCAATTTGGGTTATAGTGGACCGCTTAACATCTTCCAATCGCCGTTCTCTCCGTCCAACTCCGAATCAGGTGATTCAAGTTGCCCATTTCATACCACCGACCACCTTAAGACCACTTATCGCCACCCTCCGCCGAGATAAATCTCTTCCGCCGACGTTCCCGAGCCGAGTATGACCGAGTACCCCGCCAATAACCTTCCTCAGGCCGCGAACCTTCGACGCCTCTTCTCCAAGCAAGCCGTCGTCGGAGAGTCTCCGCCGCCGATAATCGTGTCTCGCCTTCGCTACACCCGCCGCCACCAACTCTATGTAACCCAAACCTTACGCCATGGTCAAGACTCACACTTGTGTCCTCTTTTGTACACCTCCCAGATTCGCCGCCGCTGATCGCTCGGATCTTGTCGTGTGAAGTCGTCCGACTTCTCCCACCATCCGATTCTAAGACTCCGATATCCGAAGGCTCTTAAGACTCCGACGCCCAGAGGTTCTTTAGACTCTAACCGCTCGAGGTTCCTTATACACCGACGGTTCAAAGACTTCCTTAGACTCACGACTGAGGCTTTTAGACTCCGACCACGAGCCTTCGACTTCGACCTTCAAGACTTCATTTTGACTTTGATCTTTGAGATTTCAACTCCATCCTTTCGACCACAATTGTTTTTTCCGACTACGTCACACTCGACCACGCTCCCAACCACCGCTGCCTCCATCTACCTCCGACCGTAGTCGCCCGACCACCGCCACTCTCGCCTAAGTCTCCGAGTACCTTCGCTTTTTAAGCGAGAGTAGTTGGAAGAATACTCGTAGTCAAAGTTGAGCCGACTACGAGTACCTTTCGCTTCCACCACCGGTGTTCATTGTCGTCCCGACCACTGACTCAGACTACCATCGTTTCTCGATCGTTATAGTGTTCTTCACCATCGCATAGCTTTCACCAAGTCTTCGACCAAATCTTAATCTTCGAATTCGACCACGCCTCGATCATGGTTTCACCATACACAAATATTGTAGCTCCGACTACTTTTCCTTCACAAAGAAAAGAATTCAAAGAATTCCTTTTATTCATTTTCTTTGGAATTCAAACTTCCAGAAGCCGCTCTCCTTCATCCTAACTCTGATTGGACCTATCTAAATTTCTAAATTCATATTCTATCTCCCGGCATTTATTTTGTAAAATTTGGATTTTATTTGAGTTTAGTTTGTTCTTGCTTTCCGCGTGTAGACTACTTAACTATTTCGAGAGTATAACTTCAACGAACCGCAAGAAACTTGAAGCAAGGCAAGTTACACCATTGATCATGTTGCTTCTAGTAATTTAAATTATTTATGTTGATTTTAAATTATTATGCATGCTACTTTTATTCAAATCTAGTTTAAATTCGATTTAAATTCTAGTTATACCCAAATCCTTTGTGTATGGCCAAATTTGATATTGAACTTCCTTATACCTTGTCACCATAGATGAAAACCTAGTTAGTACAATAGTATTGACTAGAAATTTTGTAGAATTGCTTAGCCATGCTTAGAATGATTTAAGTGGGAATATTTGTTTCATCGAAAATGATAAGTTTCTAAAATCTATTTTTGACTTGGTGAGTCAAGAATGAATATGAATGTTTCAAAGAAAAATATAAAACTCGGTTTGGACCTAGGCTAATGGTTAGGTGGTGGGTCTTTGGCATGCCTCGTGTTTGGTGACACCTGGTTGATTGTCAGGCACAAGGGGGTATGTGGATTGAGCCTAAGTCAAATTAAGGACCGGTCTGTGAGCTACTGTTGCAAAGCCACATCGCACTACCACAAGGTCGGTATGGGACAGTCTGGTGACTAATTTGTGAGGTCCCAACTTTGGTCTCGCTATAGGTTGAATGTGAGCGTGGCATAGGCCATGGGAAGTCTCACACGGCACAAGAGGGGGCTCCAACTTGTGGATTCAAGTTGTGGTGAAACCTTAGCGAGGCGTGACCAAGTTGAAGGCTTAGCATTGTAAAGGCCTTGTTATGATTTTTCACGATCACACGCTACTACGGGCGTGTAATGGCCGACAATATGAGATAATCATATCTTGTGGGTAAAGTCGCACAACCTCTCGCAGAGTGTATAAACTATCTCGATAGCCGTGCCCACGGTTATGGGCAAGCCGAGTAAAGTTTTTCATGGATTAGACTTTGGTTTTAAAATGGTTTCAAAAGGCTTATGGATGGATGGATAGAATTCATGACCGTGGGATACACCGTGAATAAGTTGGTGTTTGGTCTGAGCCTCGCACTAACAAAATGAATCCATAAGAGATTTTGAAAAGCATATGGATAGATGGAATCCATGTGAAAACTTTTGAAAAGATGGACCTGTGGGATACTTGTGACTAGGTTAGTGTTTGGTCTGAGCCTGCACTAACGATATTATTTTGTTAAATTATTATTTCTATCTCCGTATTAACAATTCAGCTTTTGCACTTATGCTATTGTATTTAAATTCAACAATGTTTTGCACACAATAACCTTATTAAGCCTTCCTTTGTTATCCCTATGCATGCATTCACTCTAAAACTCCCGTGTAACTTGCGTAAGTACTTTATGTGCTTACCTTGGGAGTACTTTATGTGCTCACCTTGCTAAAATCTGCTGCGAGAGGATGACGTCAACAACTTCTGGTGAGGATGGTGACGACTAGGCCGCGTCTTACGATCGATTCGCTCGTGGGCAGCCGATGGATGAAATTTCTTTGCTTCATCGGTTTTCTTCACGCTTATATTTAATTTTGGTTTATGAACCATTGATGTAAACTTTGGCCATCAGTTCATATTTAGTTAATGAATAAATGTCATTGTGCATGATATGAATCTTTGTTATCCACTGTGTGCACTAGCTTGATCCTGGACTAGTGCGATTTACACAGAGGATCCAGGAGTCGTTGCTCTGGGGTCCGACAACTTATTCGGGAGATAAATTGGCAGAACTTTATATGTCAAGGATTGTGTGCTTGCATGGAATCCCAAAGAAGATTGTATCAGATAGAGGATCTCAATTTACCTCGAGATTTTGGCGGAAGCTTCATGAAGTTTTGGGAACCAATTTAAACTCCAGCACTGCCTATCATCCTCAAACAGATGGTCAGACTGAAAGGGTAAATCAAATATTAGAAGATATGTTGAGGGCATGTGCATTAGCTAATAAAGCGTGGTTGGCAATGTATCATTTTTCTAATTATCTGTGTGTACTAGCGTTGATCTGGGACTAGTACTGCAATACACAGGGGGTCCGGGAGTTTCTACTCCAGGGTCTCACAGAGAAGTGGTATCAGAGCAAAGTTCTTACAATAATAATTACCAATCAAGTTTGCCTTACGCAGAATTTTCTTACTATAATAGTTACCAATCAAGTTTGTAGATGTCTCCATTTGAAGCTTTATATGGCAGAAAGTGCAGGACACCTTTGTATTGGTCAGAGATAGGAGAAAGTCAAGTTTTTGGACCTGATATTTTGAAACAAGCAGAAGAGCAAGTTCGTTTAATTCGAGACAGGTTGAAAACAGCACAGACCAGGCAAAAGAGCTATGCAGATAATCGTCACAGAATGTTAGAGTTTGCACCAGGAGATCATGTGTATCTGAAAGTATCACCTCTAAAAGGAATGCGTCGATTCAGAGTTAGTGCCAAGCTTGCTCCAAGATATATTGGACCATTTCCAATTATAGCCAGAAGAGGTGAAGTTGCTTATCAGTTAAGACTTCCATCACAATTGTCAGATGTGCATGATGTGTTTCATGTGTCGCAATTGAAAAAGTGCTTAAGAGTGCCAGAGGAGCTGATGCCTTTAGAAGAAGTGGATCTAAAAGAAGATCTCTCATATCCAGAGTTTCCAGTCAAAATTTTAGAAGAAGCTTAACGTCAGACCGAAACAAGATCACAAATTTTGCAAAGTACAGTGGAGCAATTGTCCAGAGTCGGAAGCAACTTGGGAGCGTGAAGAGGATCTCAGAGCAGAGTTCCCTAATCTTTTTCCCAGTCCTTCCGAATCTCGGGGTCGAGATTCTTTCTAAGGGGGGTACGTTTGTAACATCCTGATTTTCTGAGACTTTTAAAACCTTGAATAAATAAATAAATTTCTGGAATTTTCTTTAATTTAAAACAAGCTTAAATGAATTTTAAGAATTTAAAAGAATTTAATATGATTAAATTCAACATCAAAATTTGCTGGAAATATTTTATTTGGGTTCCTTGTCTCTCAAGGAATTTTCGGGTATTTTTGGTGAATTTTCTGGATTTATTTGCTATTTTCTAGAGCTCTTGGAAGTTTATTTGAATTTCTGGAAAAAAAATCTTTTTGGAAAATCTCCCCACCGCCCGATCCCACCACCCGCCACGCGTCGCGCATCCGCGCTGACATGCGGCGGCACTAGCTGCGCCTGTCTCCGTCGCCCGCTTTCCCCTCCCTGATGGCTGACACTTGTCACGCATCGAAGCCGTCCCCGCCGCCGGATCTGATCCGCGCCGTCCGTCTTCACTTACCCCTTCGCTTCTCATCCGACGCCCGGTTCTTTTCCCTCCGCCACCCGCCGCCATCCGAGCCATCTCTCCGCTTCTCTCTCGGCCGACAGCGGTCCCGCCGTCGGGCCCGCTGTCCCCCGTTTCTTCCTCCGCGCTGCCGCCATTATTGCCGCCGCCGAGCTCGCGTTCTTCGCCTCCGGCGTTACTCCACGCCATGAATGGTCCCGGAACATCCGCTCGTCGTGCGCGTTAATAAGCCGCCGTTCCCCGAGGCGCCGCCGCTTTCGCCGGTTGGAAACGAAATCGCTCGCGTTAACTCCGCGAGCGTGCGTCCGCTTTTCTCCGCGGGTATAAAAGCGTCGCCGGGAGCCCTTCTACCCCTTCGCGCACTCCTCTCCTCCGGCTCCTTCTTCGTGTGTCGCGCCGTGTTTTGAAGTCGTCGAGCACGCTGTCGCCGCCGGTGAGCTCCTCCGCGTCCCGTCGCGCCGCTCGCCCCTCGGTCCCGCGCCACGCCGCCTCGGTCGCGCGCTCGTGTCGCGTCCGCGCGGCGCCGCGCGTTGTGCAGCGGGCCACGCGTCGAGCATCGTCGCCTTCCGCCTCGCGTCCTCGCATCCGCGCCGTCCGTTCAAGATCGAGCCGCGAGGCAACGGTGGCGCCACGCGTCCTCCTCTCCGCCGTTGGATCCACCGACACTCGCGCCGCGCGCGCGCGTCGCGACGCCGCCGCGCGACGTGCCCATCACGCGTCGCCGATCCACTCCCCGCGCCGGCCACGCGTCACCATCGCCCGCGCCCGCGCGACGCGCTACGCGTCGGCAATCCTCGCCTTCCCGCCTCCGCGCCGTCGCATCTTCACCGTCCATCCGGATCTAAGCCGAAGGCTCAGATCTTGCCGCGTGGACAACTGCGAGCCGTCCGAGCCACCCACGTCAGCCCTAGCCACGTGGCAGCACCGGTAGCGTGCCACGCCGCCCTAGTCCACGCCGCCAGCCACACGGCATGCCACGCCAACCGAAATCCGTCCCGTGTGCCACGTGGTAGCCACGCCGCCAGCCACGCCGCTAGATTGACACGTGGCGGCACCAGCGCACGCCACGACAACCCTAGTTTGCCGCGCGCCGCCGCTGCGCGTGGTATCGCTCCGCGGACTCGGCCCACCGTGGACCGCCCCACCACACCTCTGCGGCTTTATTTAAATCCCGTGCTGACGTCACTATTCCGATTTTCCTTTAGAAAAATAATTCTTGCTGATGTCATAAATGATTTTCGGTTTAAATTTTAATCCAGAAAATAGCCTTTTTCTTTTATTTTGTATTTAAACTTTGGAAGGCTATAACTTTTGCATTTTAACTCCAAATTGACCCATTCAAATTTCTAAATTCATCTAAAATTCCAGACTTTCATTTGGTATATTTATTTTTAATTTTTGAGTTTTTATTTTATTTTATTTATTTAGTTCTTCTCGTTTCTTGTGTAGAATCCGATCTGTCCGACGATTTTTAAGAGCAACTTCGGGAAGATTCCAACATAATTCCAGAAGGCAAGTCTCCTTGACCATTTTGCTCCTACGTTTTATAAATAGTTTTTGCAAATTAATTTAAATTATTTGCATGGCTATGTTTAGTAAATTGATAATTTTAATTCTAAAATTTAGATAAGCACCCAATTTGTTATGCCTCCTTTGGAAATTACGTACCATGTACCCTTGTCAACTTAGGATAATATTTAGCTCAATAATGAGTTAGTATTACTTTTGTTGAATTTAAATTATTATCAAATGCTTAGTCTAGCTGATAAAAAAAACTCATATAAGAAAAAAATGGTTAATGAATGATTTGTGATTTAATGTTTTGTTTGAAAAGTGGTAATAGATGTTACCACTGTAAATTTAAAATAAAAATGAAGTTCAAGGTAAAATTTGACGAGGGTGGATGGAATGTTTGGCTGGTGCGGTTTAGCACGAAAAATGGGTTTGTGAATGATCCACCCTAGTCGTCTAAGGACCGATTCTTGTGTTTGTCCAATCTGAGTAAAACAGTACAACCACAAGTTAAAATGGGTACAACCTAGCTAATTAACCTATAATGGTTTAGTTTTTGTGTCACTATTGGAAAATGGGTATCAGGGATTTACTGATTACTCAAAGTGAGGGGCAGGATTTACTGCACTCACATAGCGCAAGAGGGGGTTTCTGAATGTGGTGGATTTAACCCTTCAGCGGTGAAACCTCAGCGGGTGATATAAAACTATACTAGAGTAGGTGAAAAGCTTTGTGATATTTTATCTGGGTCTTGTGCCAAAGGAAGCATGTTGACTGTTAGGATAATATATCTCTTGTGGGTAAAGTTGTACACACTCTGCAGAGTAATAAAACTATTCAAATAGCCGTGCCCACGGTCAAGGGCGGACAAGGAATGCATTCACATAGTAGAGATTTGACTTTGAATTTAAAAATAAATGGTTTTGAAAAAACTAGAGAGTGGATAGAACTCTCGTGATTTTGGTCCGTGAATGTAACTTGAGCCTGTGTGGTATTAAACTCCATTTTGAATCTTGGCGGAAATAGCCTAATTATCAGTGATGGTGGATGTAACCTTCACTAAGGTACTTATTAAAATTTAGATTATGAAAATTCAATGTTTAACAAAATGCTTTTAGTAATAGTATATAAATTTGAAATAAAATGCTGATTTGTGCAAAAGAGCCATATAGCCTTCCTTTGTTCAACCTTGCATCTAATGCATCTTTCCCAAGACTTGCGGAGTACTTTATGTACTCACATACTACACTTCAAACAATTCTCAGAGGAGGTTGAAGCTCAGGAAGGAGACTACGACTCACTGCTCGCTTTATGGTGTGATGGATTCTTTCCGGAGAAATAGGTCTCGTTGCTCAAGTCAATTGCCTGTGGCAGATTGATGGGCCGTTTATCTGAATATTTTGCTTCCGCTGTTATCTTTTGTGTAAGAGGTTCTGTGAACCACAGTTGTAAGGCCTTGGGCCAAGACTTATGTATTTCAGTTATTATTGTAATAAAGCGTGGTTGGCAATGTATCATTTTTTTCTGATTATCTGTGTGTACTAGCGTTGATCTGGGACTAGTACTGCAATACACAGGGGGTCCGGGAGTTTCTACTCCAGGGTCTCACACCGGCACATGCACCGCCGGATTGGGCATAATACGCGATCACCTTCACGCCCGCCGACGCCGAAGGCGTGGAGTTCCCCATCAAGATCCCCTGGTCATCCAGGTCGCAAATGCTGGGTGCGACGTCCGGCGTGTCCTGGTCGATGGAGGAAGTTCCGTGAACATCACCGTCCTCAACGACCAGCACATGGCTCGGCACATAGAGCATGGTGCCCGAAGCCTATGCACGGAGGTCCAGGGAGGCTCCTAGGTCAGGCGCGCCCGTACATGCGCTACGGTAGCACAAGCACCAGAGGCTCCCTACCTCGCCGCCGCGACAACGAGTCCAATGGTTAGTCCCTGACCTTTTGTACTCGCTCACCCGCGCAAACGGGAATTTAATAAAGTTTGCCATTTGTGAAGCTATTTGTGTTCCCCACAAAGGCGTGCGGAGGTTTGCCCCCGCACGCACTCCCCGAAGTATAAATAAGACGCGGATATTCTCCCGCGCACTCTACTGAGTACAAACAAGACGCGGAGTTCCACGCACGCGTCAGTGTCATTACCATGCGTACTCTCCAGAGTATAAAGATGTGGTCGATGTTCCCACGCACTCCGCGGAGGTCCGCCTCTGCACGCGCACCCCACGGAGGTCCGCCTCCGCACGCACTCTACGGAGTATAAATAAGACGTAGCATCGAGGTCCGCCTCCGCACGCACTCTACAGAGTATAAATAAGATGCAGCGGGGGGACGCCTCCACGCGCACTCTACGGAGTATAAATAAGACGTAGCGTTGAGGTTCGCCTCCGCACGCACTCTACGGAGTATAAATAAGACACGGATGTTTTCCCTACACACTCTACTGAGTATAAACAAGACGCGGATGTCCCGCGCGTGCGGTAGCGTACCCTCCGGAGCTTAAATAAGCCGTGGTTGATCGTCCCACGCATTCTTCGGAGTACAAACAAAGACGCGGATGTTTTCCCTACGCACTCTACTGAGTATGTACAAGACGCGGATGTCCCGCGCGCACGTTAGCGTACCCTTCAGAGTTTAAATAAGCTGTGGTTGATAGTCCCATGCATTCTCTGAAGTACAAACAAGACACAGATGTTTTCCCTGCGCATTCTACTGAGTCTAAACAAGACGCGGATGTCCCGCGCACGCGCTAGTGTCATCACTACGCGTACTCTTCAGAGTATAAATCAGACGTGGTTGATATTCCCACGCACTCTGCGGAGTATAAACAACGCGCGGCAGCAGCGTGCCACCGCCCGCGTTCTGCAGGGCGCGGTTAACGCACACCAGAGGCTCCCCGCTCTCACCAATCCGCGCACCGCTGACTTCCTCAATCCGGAGACCTGGGAAGCTTCAAGACAAGCTAGCCTATGGCACCGCGGCGAGGAGGGCAACGCACGAGTTGAATGGCCCACCCCCTGACGAAAAGGTGAAGTGTCGAACGCGCTCGTCGAAGGCGCCCGCACGGGCGTGGGCTCCCGGCACGTGGTGGTGCCCCAGCAGACGCCCGGGACCGCGAGCGTTCGAGCTTGTGTCGCGGAATCACCCCAATAAGGCGACACGAGCTCGATATCAGGCCTCCGTTACCAGCCAAGCCGAAGGAACGAGAGTGCCCGTTCAAGGCACCCCCAAGGACGTGCCGCCCCGAGCTGGAGGAGTTGGAGCTCGTCTTTGGAGCAGCACAGCTCCTTGCAGCACCGCAAGAAACAAGACCCCCCTCCTCATCCCGAGTGTCCAAGAGCTAGGGAAGGAGACTGGGGAAAGGAAAGGCGCCAGCACGGGACACCCCGGCGAAACGCGGCCCCATTGGCGCGACGTAGAAGTCTACTCCCAAAGCTAGGAGTTTTCCCGCTGAAGTACAAGTGAATTGCCCACCGTCCCTTGCCAGCCGCGACCCTTAGGCGCGCTGACGGCGGGACCCCGCACCGCGACATCTCATCCACCCCGTGTGGATGGGGTGTCCGGCCCCACGATCGTCCGGGCGACATCAGCCGCGCTCCGAAACCCTCGACGCTATTAGCGCCGGCAAGCAAGCACTGGACGAAGCTGGGGCACACTATGGACGGCGAGTTCGGATGTCTGGGAAGGCGAGTGCTACTTCACTTGGCCACCCGCCCTTTTAAAGAGCCCCGGAAGCAAGGCCGCGGAAATTACGCCTCAAGAGTCCCATCGCCTACCCCAGGGGCATGTGATGCAATAGTGCCGCCCCGCGTCCACTACGGGTCTCCGCTAGCTACACTCCACGTGTCCTCCTATCCTGGGGGGCCCGAAGTAACGGACGATGGGCGGGGGACACCTCCCTCGTAGCTGTAAAGCGCCATGCGCAGAGCTCCACTGATCCCGCCTCAGCTGTCCCGCCAGTGTCTGGAACTGTGGGGAAACAGTCGCACCTGTGAGGTCCCCCATCGACCGCAGGGGACAGGACCTACGGACCTAGGTTCTCGCTATTCCTCACCTACCTTATCCTTATCCCGCCCAAAGAGAGAGGCGAGCGCCGCGCCTCTACTCCAACTAGGCGCCAGCTCCGCCGTCACCACTTCAAAGGGTAGGGGACGGAGCACTCGCGCATCTATTTCGACTAAACGCTAGCTCCGCTGCCACCACTGCGAAAGGTAGGGGATGGAGCGCTCACGCGTTTACTCTAGCTAGGCACCAGCTTCGCTGCCACCACTTCAAAGGGTAGAGGACGGAGCGCTCGCGCGTCTACTCCGACTAGGCGCCAGCTCTACTACCACCACTGCGAAGGGTAGGGGACGGAGCGCTCACGCGTCTACTCCAGCTAGGCGCCAGCCCCGCTGCCACCACTTCGAAGGGTAGGGGACGGAGTGCTCGCGCGTCTACTCCGACTAGGCACCAGCTCTGCTGCCACCATCGCGAAGGTAGCGAGCGCTCGCGCGTACTGCCGCCAGGCGCCAACTCTGCTGCCATCACTTCGAACGGTAGGGAACGGAGCGCTCGCGCGTCTACTCCGACTAAGCGCCAGCTCCACTGCCAGCACTGCGAAAGGTAGGGGATGGAGCGCTCACGCGTCTACTCCGGCTAGGCGCCAACTCCGCTGCCACCACTTCGAAGGGTAGGGGACGGAGCTTTCACGCGTCTACTCCGACTAGGCACCAGCTCTGCTGTCACCACTGTGAAGGGTAAGGGACGGAGCGCTTGCGCGTCTACTCTGGCTAGGCGCCAGCTCCACTGCCACCACTGCGAAGGGTAGGGGACGGAGCGCTCGCGCGTCTACTCGGCTAGGCGCGGCTCGCCGCCACCACTTCGGGGGTAGGGATGGAGCGCCGCGCGTCTCTCCGACCAGGCACCAGCTCGCCGCCACCACCGTGAAGGGTAGGGGACGGAGCGCCGCGCGATGCTCTCGGCTAGGCGCCACTCTGCGCCACTACTGGCGGGACGAGCGCCGCATGTCTATTTTGCCTGGGCGCCAACTCCGTGCCTACCTCGACAGTCTACCTCGACTGGCCAACAAACTTCACAAGAAAAGCACAAAGCAGAGGTGCCCAAAAATGACAGCGAGGACGAGTGCTTCGGCTTATCTACCGCGCTGCTACAAAGTGGTTACAAAGTCCACCAGGCGCCAGCTCCGCTGCCACCAGTCCAAGGGATACAGCACGGCGTGCTCGCGCGTCCACCTCAGCTAGGAGCCAACGCTACTCGTTCGGCTCCGCCTGGACTGTCTCCTACACCGAAGCCTCGCCCGTCGAGGGTCGATTCGCCCAGAAATTCAGCGAGTCTTCGGCTCGCCACCAGCGCCGCAAACGACGTCGGGTTACGGCATCAAAAATCAGCAGCCGGTCCCCATCGGGCAGCTGCTTGGAACAAAATGGTGTGATTTGTCAACGCAAGGGAAGCAATCCCCGCTTCATTCACAAAATGGGCTACGTAGGTTACAACACACATCGACGCACAAGAACCCTGGGGTCACACCTACCTCGAGCCGTCGGCGCCATCATCTGTCGCAGCTCCACCTTTACCGCGGCCTCCCCAATGTACTACCAGATCCGTTCGTGGAAAAACCGAACGGCGGGCCGTACAGCGCGCACTGCACTGGACATCACTCCCGCCCCGGCTGGTATCTCCAGTTGCGGGTCGCCCAATTCATCGATATGACGGCAGCCCCGGTGCTGGAGAAGCGCACAAACCAGGCAGGCGGTCACGTAGGAGCAGTGGTTGCCAAAGGATGTCGTAGCGGCATGAACAAGATCGGAAGCTTCCCCAATCCGTCGAAGTGTCGCAAAGCTCTTGGTCGAGCGGCGGGCGCACGCCGGCAACAAGGTTTTCCAGGGTGCCCTCAAGGGTCAGCATCGCATCCCATGCCGCCGTCGAAGCGTCGCCCAGAGCCTGGTCCCGCTCCCTCAACGACGCAGCAAGACGGCTCTTCTCTTCCTCTAGGACAGCAACTTGCCGGAGCAGGTCGTCCCGCTCCTCCACTGCCACCTGTCGAGCCGCCGCCACAAGCTCCTCGGCATATGAGACGGCCCCCGCGCGCTCCGCTTCTAGACGACGAACGCGGTCGTCCTTACAAGCTTGCGCCTCCTCCAACGCGCAAAGAGCTCCTTCGGCGACGTGCAGTCGGTCCTCCAATGTGTCCCGTTCGCGGGCATGGACCGCCTGCAACGTTCGGCCAAGGGCGAGGGTCTACACGATAACGCGGTCAGTACACCTCCAAAGGGTCGCGTGCCGCCAAGGGTTAAATACTTACCCTCATTCCGGAGACCTCTAGCACCCTCCCAAGCAGTCCCGACCCACAGGTCTGTAGTGCTCGGCGGTCTAGGCTGGCGGCCGCGCTATCCGCCACCCCCTGCCATGCTGCCAGCACCTCCGATCGAGGGACGAAGTTTGCTAGACTTTGCGCGGCATCCGCAGTGACAGCTTCGGCGGCGCCGGACGTCCCTTCCAAATGAATGTCCTCGTGCTCCGTGGGACGCCCGCGTCCGGGGACATATGTTGCTGCAAAGGGACATGGCGGTCAGCCCTATCAACGCCTCGTGGCGTCACACCAAGCAATTTAAGCTCACCTTCAGCCCCGCCAGAAGTCGCAGGGGCATCGGCGTCAGCTGAGGGGGGCTTCTGTGTCGGAGCTTACCTCCACCAGGACCCCGCCCCCAGCAGCCGCAGACTCGGAGGGAATCGCAGGGACACCGACGTAGGGGCACTCGGTGTCTGAGTCGGAGTCCCATAAGGCCCCGACCTTGCTCGCTACGGTGAACCCTCTCGCTGAACGAAGGGGCGATAGCGTGCGGGGCCGCTTCGCCTTCGGGGAGTAAGATGGCGGTCCCGCCTCGGTAACCACCGCAGGAGGAGGCTTCATCGTTGCGGGAACGGATTCCGCCCCAGCACTGGCCAGCAGCGAAGAAGCTTCTCCCTACGCATCGCCCACGCAGCACTCTTCCTCCGCGCCAATGCCCAAAGGCCCTCCTCTGCCCCCGGCATTTGCGCCTACCTCCGAGTCGGCATGCTTCCCCGAGTTGGAACTCGTGCCCGCTGGTACTCCCTCCCCCATGGAATCGCGGAGAGGTGGGCTTGGGGCTAGAATAGCGCGCTCTTGCACCCTAATGCCCAAGGCTTTGCACACACGGTTCAGCCGCCCCAGACCCACCTCCGCGGTCGCAGCTACGCGCAGCGTATGTTCCTTGGCCATATACGGTCCGAGGAACGCGACCACCGCACGCTCCACGACTTCTAGGGAAGCACCTGTGAGTGGCAAGGGGCACGATATAAAACAACGGGCCCGAGGGACAGCACATGAAAGCTCAGCTCCAGCACAACTTACGCGGACCGGAGGGCTTCAGCAGCGAAGACACGGACGGGCGGACGTTGTCACGTCGAAGTCTCCCAGGTGTAACACGCCACTCGGCGGCAAGTGGTGCCACGCCATACATGACAAACTCCTCGGCGAGGTCACACATATTGAAGCGGGCGGTGATCCCCATAAGCCTCCATGCTATTCGCTCATCTTCAGCATCTATCGGCGCACCAGGCGTGGTGTTAAACGTCGCCGGCCACCCCGAACACTCAAGGCCGCTGCCGCTCGCCACGCGGTGGTAGAACCACCGCCTCATCCAATTCGGCCCCCACTCCACCCTACCCGAATCCGCAGGAAAAATCTTCTCGCACTGCGAACGCAAGACAAGGCCGACGCTGCCGAACGTCCCGTCTCCCCGATCCTTCGACTCCCACCGTGCCTCATGGAGGAAGGCGAACAATGACGCGATCGACCAGCATACCTCCGTGCGCAAAGCCCAGCTGTACACGGCAAGGCGGGCTATCACATTCGGTGTTATCTGCACCAGCTCTAGCCCAAAGGTCCGAAGGACGTCCCCGACGAGTCAGGCGGCTGGAATGCGCAGTCCGGCTTCGAAATAGGTGACAAACACGATCGCCTCTGACTTTCTCGGGATGCGGTTCGGTCTCGTCGCCCGCAGGCAGTCGCACCTCCCGGCGGTCCGACAGCTTCCCTTCGCGTAGGAGGCCGCGAATCGTCTCTTCTGTCACCAGCGTGGACCCCAGGACGCGGGAGCACAGACCTCCTACTCTCTTCGTCGCCGCCCACCATTTGTCCACATGTGTAGGGTCGCCGAACGACGACGGTAGGGTCGCCGAATCACATGTGTAGGGTCGCCGCCCACCATTTGTCCACCTCGAGCGACGACGGTCGCCGAACGACGGCGCTGTTGCCGTCCGGATGAGCACGCTCCCCGTCGTGTGCCATTGTCCCCCTAGAGCCACGCGACGACAGAGGCAGCAGCGACGGAGGTAGCGAAGAAGGCAGGAGATTGGGGCGTTCGACAAGGAGCTAGAAGGCAAGGCGAGGAAAATGCCGATGGTGTACCGCAAGGGGTATTTAAAACCCCTGCATCTCCCACGCCACCGGTAAGCGCAACAGTCAGGAGACGAACCGCCCGCCTCCCCACGATCGAGGCCGTGGCGGCACAACTACCCACGCGCACTGTTGGTCAGCGATGCTCGCGCAAAGGGGGCGGCCGACAACAAGACGACATCTATCGCCGCCACGCGCCTCCTCGTAAATCGCGCAACACGACTCCGGATCCGCCTTCGACGGGGCCTTCACCTCAGCAGAGCGACTCCGGCTCCGCCTTCGACAATGTCTTCACCTTCGCACAGCACCCGTGCACCGGAGCGACACACCAGAGGACGCCCCACCCACCCGTCTCCGTGGCCCGGGACAACCCTGGCACATGCCGCACTCCGTATTTACCAGTCTTGGCACAAGGAACCGTTTTCGCACCCTAATGTGCCCAAAGTCTTTTCGTGGATGCTAGGTTGCAGAGAGCGCTGGCAGGGCAGATCAGTCGAAGGGCGCCCACACCGATCGATGCAAAGCTAGCCACCAAAAAGGCGCGCCCACGATCGCCCGACCGCTCGTAGCGTCACGGACGCCACCACCTCGGGATATAATGCCTCTGCACTACCTCCCTACAGGCACGGACGCCCGGCGAAGACACCCCTCTACTCCGCAAGGGATGGCCCCAGGCTCGGAGGACGTCTCAGCAGCAAGCCTAACGCCTCTTCCTCAGCGCGGGGTGCAAATCTTCCTGCCAGCTCAAGAATGTACCTTCTTCCGTCCACAAGCACGCACAGAGTGCCCTAACCGACGCCAACCCTACCGCATGCTTGTGAGCGGAAGAGGCATATTCTTGAGGCAAACCGTCCCAGCAATACTTGATCACAATACTACGGCCGTATATATAGCTGTTTTTTGGGCAGCGCAACCAGCGGGAGTCCGACCGACGCGGCCAACCACGTGCGCCCAACCGGCGGGAATCGAACCAACGCGGTCGCTCACGCGCACGCGACGTCCCAACTTCCCGCACATGCCTACTCATCCTGCATCAACGAGGTCTCTGCCTCCGCAGGGCAACCGCGGCTCCACTTACGGCCACCCAGTGACGAGTTCGTCTCTGCATCGACACATGATTTCGACGTCGACTCTGCCTGTGGCCCCGCGGCCCCGACTTTGCGGAGCCACGATGGGCTACATGCGCCAAATGATCTTCGCCCACAATCACACAAGGTCACAGGCCGCAGGGACAGAGGGGGCCAAAGGGCTCGGCAACATGGCTTCGGCCTGTGAAGCCCTTCACCATGAGAGGCTCCTGTTGTAGGGGTGGCCCCCACCTAAACCCAGCTAGCCTGTTAGGAGGTTGTAAACCCAAGATCAATATGTACAATGACATAATTGCCCTCGAAGGGATCCTCGGTGTAATCGGTGTAAGGGTACGATTGTAAAGTTCCTTACGAGAGCACATATATATATATCGCGCCAGCTCTTGGGAAAGACCCAAGAGGACATTGCTCACCTAACTCTCCACTACCATACACCTCTCTCTGTTTGGTCTGTAGCCACAACACACGCCATATTTTTGAAATCCAAGAAAGGTTGGTTAAGCCTAATGGTTCGTCGTGGTTTCAAGACCTAACTTTGGAACCGACCACAGACTAGACCCCAGGTCTAGGCTAAGTGTCGATCTTAGCATTACAAGTGAAGCAACTGAAGACTACCCCTCTCAGCATTCCTTCTAAAACGTCGAGGGGGCAAGAGGCTAGTGTTGGAAGAATAATCTTATCCTTGCACTAATTGGGTCCACTCTACATAAGACATCTGCCTGGAGGTCCAAGCAGTGGCGGATCCAGGATTTTTAGGATGGGTATTCGGACTTTAAAGATAGGTTGCTTAAATACGTCGATACCACGATATACCGCTTCCCACAAAACACCGATACAACCATGATATGCCATCGCCCCATGCCTAGTCTTGAAACATCAAATAGAGATGATTTCTAAAATATCTTCATTTGGCCAAACTTAACTGCAACAGCCAGTTGAGCAGGGTTTGGAGAAGTCATCTAGGAAACTTCTCCACTCCGGTTGAAGACACAAGAAAGAATAATAGCTAACCAGAGCCTCTAATTTATTCAGTTCCTTCCAAGTATTCATTAACCTCATCACAATTCTTATGAACGTCTCCTCAATTTCCTCAATTCAAGCGAAAGGTCCTTCTTTTTTTTTACTTCTCATTTTCTTTCAGTTAGCTCCTGATGGGTATAAATGACTGGATGCAATGTGTGATGCATCCTGATTTTCAACAACACCATTTGCTAAACGACAAGATCTGTAGCCGGTAACAGCGACAAATTCTTAACAGGAAGCATATCATATATGAATGTGCATCATAGTGTTAGAACTTAGAAGACAACCATCAGTCACTATTAGTATTGTGTTCAAAGAAGACAGACAATAGAAATACAAGATAGAACATGTCACATCATTCTGGCTCTCTTTAGATCACCTACTTCTCCAGCCATTGGTCCATTACCACCACCACGACACATTTGAGATTTGATCTCATGACATCAGTTCAACAAAGAGAGGCTAGGTTATCAGCGTGTGTTGGGCACTTGGTTTCTACACTAATCAAATTTCAAACATGGGCTAACTCTGGGGCCTCACGATAAATTTGGATGTAATCTTCAAACGCTAGATTTCAGTATGGTCAACGGCCTTAACCGCAGATATGTACCTCAACCACCAGTCCGGGTAAAGAGATCACACAAAATCTGTTGGATTTGATCTCCCATTCACTGGCAATTGTTTCCTCCAAACCAACTAAACCACTCCACCGAAGCCAAGATAGACATGGATTTTACCTATACGAGTAGGAGGCGCAGAACTTCAACTCGACGGTGGTGCCGAAGCCAGGCCCATCCACCTGTGGCTCCAACGCCAGAGACAACGGGGGAAAGCACATGAATCGCCTTTCTTAAACTAGATCGGGGATCGAATTGGCACTGGAGCGAGCGAGAAGGTTAGACTTACAGCCACCTGTGTGGAAGCGGCGGTGTCGGCAGAGCCGCGGAGGTGTCACCGGTCTGCAAGGCGTTGGAGTCTGGCGGGTGTTGGCGGTCGGGCCTGGGGGCCGTCGGCGGCTGTGGCGCAA
Organism: Melocanna baccifera; assembly: GCA_036346265.1. Taxonomy (NCBI): domain Eukaryota; kingdom Viridiplantae; phylum Streptophyta; class Magnoliopsida; order Poales; family Poaceae; genus Melocanna; species Melocanna baccifera. The sequence continues at coordinate 139,214 of JAYEVJ010000275.1, forward strand.
AGAGGGTGACGAGGTCAGAGCAGAAGAGGAGGATTGGGAGGCCCAAGAGCACGATCTGCAGTCGGCGGACGGGCGGAGGCGGTGATGGCAGTGGCACGGCACCGAGTGGATCTGAGGGATGGAGGGAGGGACGGAGTCATGGAGGGGAAGGGGAAGACTGGGGTCGTCGCCGCGTTGGCCGTCGGGCGGTCGGGGCGAACGCCGAACGGGCAAACGCTGAATGCCGAAATGGGAGGAGAAATGGGGATGGGCATTCGAGATTAAGAGAATAGCCAGGCTAGGCCACGGGGCGAGAGGCGGAAATGGGATGGGCTGCCCTTTTGGGGAAATGGGGATGAGCCCATGAGGGGATGGGCCTGAAAATAGTAATTTTAGCCCAACTAAGTGTATATATATGTATTATACCTTATATATATATTGGTTTTTTTGCCAAAAAAATTTGGGTATTTAGCTGAATACCCTTGAATTACTGTAGATCCGCCCCTAGGTCCAAGAAGTGCAGCTGTACCTAGAAAAAACAATAATACCCCTACTTGTACTCATAGGGTAGCTATCCTCCAAGGGATATTTCGGTCATATGGGCCATAGAGCTTATAAATACCGCATGTATCTCTCATTTGTAACTCAAGCTGACAACAAATACAAAGCACTGTTCAAATTGGTGTCCCTTGGGAGGAGTCCTCAAACCCCACCCCCCCCCCCCTCGAAGGCCACCGACAGGAGCAGGGTGGTTCTCTCGGACCTTGAATCTGTATAAATCTTCATATCACTTTCCCTACCATGGACGCCGACCCGTGACACGACCGATGTCCATCCCCTTTAACATGTTTGGTTTTTCACACTTACAACATGAGAGGAACATTTAATCATAATATATTTCAATATTACATTTGATTTTGACAAGTAAAGAGTAAAGACTAATGAGTATAAAAGTTAAGACACATAATATTGGAGCTTTTCCCTATCTTATTGCTGCCTTGCGTGCTCATTTCTTTCATCCCAGTCACTACCTGCTGCTGCTCTGATCTTGCCTTTTCCCCTTCGACATTCTCCCAACAGCCTCGGCCGCACCACCGCAGCACGCCGCGTACCTTATTGTCGCCCCTCTGGCCGCATTACGTTGTCATCGCGCTCCTTATTTCCCCTCTAGGGTTAGGAGCCGACGCCATGACCGATCGAGTGATTAAGTGCGATGCCTGCCTCCTAACTTCCCTAGCCTATATTGTTGACTTGTTTTACTAGACCAGCTAGGCCACCAGACCTAAATCAACATGGACGACCCACACCGCTAGGCCACAAGCCCAAACCACCTAAAAAACACGGTGCACCGTCCTGTTCTTCGTCTACCTCGCCTATGGTTAATGTCTGGGGTCGACAGGCAGACGGAAGGAGGAGGGGATCCGGCCAGAGGAGGGCTCGGGTGGCCGCCGTACTTGCCACAACGGTCCGCCCCCTGCTTACATGCATGAACCAAACAGGCTCCCATGAAACACAATTAATTACGTAAGACGATGAGAGTTGTTGGTGCCAGTACCGTAGGAAAGGAGTAGATATTTTACCTTGCGTAGCTAGGTCGTGTTAAATTAGATACCAAAATATATCACTGCACTGTGACAAGCTAGCTAAGTAGGTAACAGAAGCTGATTGATCACCACAGAAACGGAGCAGTAGCATTAAGGGGCGCTTTCTCTACTATAGAAAATCTCATACTAGACGCCAAATCACAGACGGTTTTGTGAAACCGCAAATCGTAATACTATCACGCAGCGGTTTTAATTTGAAGACCGCCTGTGGTGTTTGTGATGGGAAAGGAGTATCACGCACGGTTCTACCGATGAACAAATGCGCGATATCGAATATTTCTATGATAATTCAGATTATCACGAGCGCTTTTAATATAAAACCGTCTGTGATAATCCGATCAGGTATTTATTGCACGCGTCAGAACTGCATCTGTCTTTATTTCGATCCAGATCTAGCCGGTGCTGCAGCTGGAGGCAACAAGACTTTCAGACCATTTAATTTGGTGGGAGAAGGCTTATTTGGTAGGAGAGTTTTGAAAATTCATCAAGTTCTTGGTTGCCCTATATATATGGTTAGTAATGAAATTTATTTTTGTTGCATTAAAATTTAGATTTAGCTAATTTTGGTATGATCATATATATATACTTTGAAGATCTAGCTAATTTAGATTTAGCTAGCCTCAATGCATGTGGTTTTTAATACTAATTAAGTTGTTATATATGTGGCATAATATAGGACCGAAGCTGGATGTATACTGCAAATCGTGTGAATGAAGAGTACATTAATGGCGTGAATGCTTTTACAAGAGCTGCCAAGGAGGATATGTTAAATAAAGGGGTAGAATATATGTATTGTCCATGCACTGACTGCGAGAATTTAAAGATGTTTAACAATTGAGAGCAGATTGAAGTGCACTTGATTCGGAGGGGGTTCAAAAGGAGGTATACGTGTTGGACTAGTCATAGCGAAGTCAATGATATGCCATCGGATGACATCGTCGGTGAATTCAATGATATACCGCCGGATGGTTAATAAATCACGAAAAACCGTCTGTGATAATTGGTAATCACAGACGATTTGTAATTAAAAACCATCTGTGATATTTATAAATCACAGACGGTTTGTCGTTAAAAACCGTCTGTGATTATCAGCTTTCACAAACGGTTTTTAATTAAAAACCATCTGTGATATTTATACCACAAACGGTTCGAAAGCCGTCTGTGATGACCTCGTATTATCACTGACCCATAAATTCAGACGGTTCAGAAAACCGTCTTTGATGACGTTTTTAAACCATCTGTGATGATGATTTCTACATTAGTATTTATTCCCGCTTTGGCTTCGAACACAGAAGCCAAAATAAAACATGTTTACTTCTTAATTTTATTTTTTATTGTTTTAGTTTTTCTTAGCTTTTTTCTTTTCTTTTACATCGTCTATAGAGATATAACGATTTTATCTTATTTTTTTAATTGAATAAATTAGAAAAAACTAACAGCCACTATAATATAATATCATTCAAAAGTCAACAAATAAAAGTTAGAAGCTGCTAAAAAAAGCTGGATTGGACGGGGCGCATGCAAGCAGCAGCATAACACGCATGCATCTTCCTATGCTACTTCAGCTTTGGCCTGCAAGTGGCCTAGCAGCACATGGACCGTCCATTCTTGGTGCATACTCATCGATCTCATATGGGCAGACAGATCTAGAGAGGAGCAGCTGCAGCTTGGCCTGCATGGCCACCGATCGATGTTGATGTACTGTTGCTTCTACCAATTACTAACAGCACTGAGCGCAAGCAAAGCAGTCGTCCCAGTCCATACATCGTCGTGCCCACCACCACTGACGGCTCCAACGAATCGAATCGACGTTTAGTTTTGCCTCTACAGCTTCAAGCTAGGGGACCCTCGATCCGTCCAATCCATGGTGATTAATCGAGCACTTAGCTTCAGCTTTGGGCTCATCGATCGATCGATCGATCATGCACTTAGCTTCAGCTTTGGGCTCATCGATCGATCGATCATGTATTCCACGAGACCATGACCGAACTAACCGCCTTAATTTCAGATAGATAGGTTGGTTAGCCCGGAGCTTCTCGAGATGATGAAACGGGAGATGGATCGTGGACATCCTTCTCGAGAAGATGCTTGTCTTTTCTTGTAGTATTAGTAAGAAAGAAAGAAAGAAAGGAAGTGTGCAATGAATAAGCAGAGCAGAGCGGCCGCGCGCGGACAGCAGCCAGATAACCCCAACTGCAAGACGATCCAATCCAACACGGTCGTCGAAACATGCAGCCAAAATTGATGACTCCCCCCCCCCCCCTCTAGCCATGTATGAAACGACAGATATCATGTGCTTTGCTTGCTCTCATCAGTCGTCAGAGACAGAGAGACCACAACAAGAGATTCCAAACACCCCGAAATACAGACCAGCAATTAGTAATAGGAAAACGGGCATCAATCACCAGCATATAAGCAACCTTGCCTGTACACAGCAGGCGAGGATTCTGCATCTGGAGAAAATGAAAACAAAATGCAGTGGGCATCAGGTCCAGGATCCAACTACCTAGTCACCTGAATGTACTACTATACTCGCTAATCGTGTCAAAAAAGAAAATCGGTAACAAAAAGAGCAGCGAGGAAACAGCACATCTAGCAATCAGACAATGGTTTAGGCTGACTGGTCTTTGGAGTCTCGACTGGAGGAAAGCCCATTCCAGCCCCAGTGCGGATATATAGGAGATGCATCATGGGGCTCAATTTGAAGAAAAAGAAAGGCATCTGAATCTGATCCGAGAAGAAAAAAATGAGCTAGGGCCAGAAAAAAAAGGCATCCACAGCACCGAAAGCATCCACGACCTCGAGTAACAGAAACAAGGCCGCCTTTTCACATTGAGATGCTTTGGATCTCGATTCCAAGCAAACAACTTTTATTCGAGGGGATGATATGGCATTTATCCACGGATAAGAATAAGATGCGCAAACAACAAAAAGAGAAACAAAATTCCATGACAAAATCAATCAGAATCGACCATGGGGGATCCAGCACAAAATAACTAGTCCAGGAGGAGGCATAGGGCATAATAAACTCAGTCTTGCCTTCAGAATCGGGTTCAATGAAATCCAGGAAAAAGAACAGCTCCACCATGAAACAATGCTTCCTGTTCTAAAAACATTTAAGCTCATTGTTCCAACATCGATGTCTATTGACGAAATATTACTATCTGAGCTGAGCTAAAACAGTACCGTAATCAATGAAGCCTCCAACAAATAAAATGTAAGCTGTTAATTCCCTAGATTATCACATCAGCGCAGGCGAGGATCCATCCTAATGTCAGCAATGACCATTCAAGAACAATTTCATCAACTGCGACAAAAAAGAACGATGCCTATGCCAATCAACTGGCGTTGAACAGAACACAGATAAAACAAATGGCAAATACACTAAAAATGTTTCACATTATGAAGGAATAAAAAGGGGCAGCTTGTCGTCACACAACTTTTGTAACGGCCCAACACTCGTTGGGCACAGTTCCAAGCAAGGTAAACACTGTACATTCTGCTCATTGGCGCAGAGACATGTTAAAAAAAACAAATAAGGTGGAAATGATAATTTCTCTGCTCTACAACCAATTTAATCAAAAAACACTCAAACAAGTGGTACATGGCATTCTTATGGGCGCATATTCAACCTTGTGGTCATGATATAACAATGATGTTGATGACGTAACTGTTGTCATAAACAGAAGAATATCTGCTTTGCACGCAAATAACAAAAGGATAGTACCATTATCAACTGAGAACATATTCACCATTGCAGTAACACTAAGAACATAGTCACAAAAAGGAGTTGACATTTGATCACATGATTATACTGTAGAATTTTTCACTAGGTTCTTGCTTTGAACTAATAGAACCAGTTCTAAAATCTCTACTCATTTTTATTTGATAGCATGAAAGCATACCAAACTGGATCATAACATGGGCTACCAGCTTTCCAAGAAATGCAAGGCGAAATATGATATGGGATTGCCATTCATCCAGTACTAAAGAACAAAAGGTTCGCGCATTGATAGCAAATTTTCTTTAGAAGTTTGCTTTCATTCTCTTTTTTGTTCTAACCAAACTAGATGAAGCAAATTACGAAGAACGGAAAGATACCTAAACAACTGGTATGAAAGGAGTAATGAGAAAGGATTTACACCGCAGGGTCTCCGCGTTCCGCCTGTCGAAACCCTCTGGAGTCCGTTTGTCCCCATCTCCCCATCCTAATTTGTTGCTCATTATTCCCCTCAAATTGTGCAAGCAGCCGGCCACCTCGCATTCCCCAGACATCCAAGAATTGCAATCATGCTGCCCCAAGTCCATCTCATTTCACGATGGCATGATTGCTCCCCTTATCCTCCTCCTGGGCAACGTCGTCCTTATGAACCATCTCCCAGAAGAAATCTGTGAGGACAGTCTCGTATCCCGGCATCTTGGCGTAACCAGGGAAGTAGTTGATGTCAATGACGAGGTACCGGTCGCCGGCGCGGACGTCCCGGATCATGTCGAAGTTGAAGAGCTGGAGGCCCAGCGCGCGGCGGAGCCCCCCTGCAATCTCTTTGACGAAGCTGGTGGGCGGCATGACGGCGTCCTCGAGGCGCATGGCTTCATAGTACTCCTCGGCCGTGCGCTCGGTGGGGAGATTGGAGACCTGGGAGAAGGAGACGGAGCCCTCGGCGGAGGTGTCCTCGAGGATCTCCTTGGACACATCCGGGAGGCTGCGGCGCTTGACGCAGGTGACGTGGCCGCCGACGACATAGACCTTGAAGATGACACCGCCGTGGTTGACGAACTCCTGTAGGACGAGCGGCGGGCGGAGCTTGCGGAGGCCTTCGCGGTGGTAGACGAGGACATCTTGTGTGACTTGGCGGTGCCGTCGGCGACGAGTGGCTTGGCGATGAGGGGGAAGCGGAGGGCGGCGAGGAGGCCCGAGTCTGCTAGTGCAGCGGCGTCGTATACGACGACCTGGCTGGGGATGCCGAAGGTGTGGTCGGCGGCAAGCGGGACGTCGAGCTCGGAGACGACCTGGAGCATGGAGATGCGGTTGTGGAGGCGGTCGATGGCGTCGGGCGGGTCGACAACGGAGACGGAGGGATGGCGCACGGAGAAGGCCTCGAGCTCGGCGCGCCAGCCGTCGCCGTAGAGCTTGTGGATGAGGAGGTCGAAGGGGCCCTGGTCCGCGAGCGGGAGCGAGGCGTCGACCGGGACGAGGTCCATGCCGCGGGCGGCGGCGCGCGAGAGGAGCGAGGGCTGGATGAAGCTCTGCTGCTTCTTGGGCGCGAGCGCGTAGCCGATGAGGTAGCGGCGGCGGTCGCCGCAGGAGGGCTCGGCGGCGGCCATTGGGTGGGTCGGGATTCGATCCAAGAGAAGAGAGGAAATCGATTTATTAGATGCCTTGTCTTTTATAATCCAAACCCTTCTCACCCTCCCTCCCTCCCTGCTCGCTTTTGCCTTTGCCTACGCCTCCGTGGACTGAGTTCACCTATTATTTTTTATAGGGGTGCAAATAAGTTAGATTAATCCTGACAAATTCGATGTCGAATCCGGTTGGTATCGGATTTAGGAAGAAAATTTAGTATCCAATCGGATTCAGATTCGGTACCGAATAATTCATGTCGGATTCGGTAACGAAATCGGGAGAGCTGCTATTCGACCGAATAGTGTCGGTATCCGGATATCGGATAATTATCCGGTCAGATATCCGGATCCGGATATTGGATAATTATTCGGTCGGATATTCGGATAACAGTTATTTTGCATGGAGGCACTCATGTCAAATATTATTTAGTGTAACAATTATTTTGCATATGTTTTCTTTCCTACAATGTGCTTGTTGAAAGCTGATGGCATTTGTAGTTTCTCATGTTTCATTTACTGATATTGGTAAATAATTTTTTAATAATATTATTGTATTTACTATGAGTCCACAGTGAGAAAGTTGTATACTAACTTCAATACCTTATTGGAGAAAATCTGGGAACGGTGAGAAATTTATCATAAGGGAAAATTTCTAATGCACCCTTTTAATCACCCTACTTTTTTTTTCAACAATACATCATCTAATAATTTGGTCCATTAATCGTTATGTTGAATTTGTGCTGTATTAGACTGTTGGTTAATGAATTATATATCAATTTACCATTTATGTTTAACTTGTATTGTGCCGAGAAATTATGTTGAATGTATTGTTTTGTATGAGCATGCTATCCATTTATATTATCGTTGTCCGATTCGAATCAGTCAAGTATCCGCCTAATGTTACCGTTTTCGAAAATTCGCATATTCCGAATTCATATTTGTATTCAGGCTGACCGTATTCGATACCGAATTTGGGAAAAAAATATGGGTTAGGATATGATATAAGTAATATCCATCTGAATCTGATCCGATTGCACCCCTAATTTTTGAATAGGTGAGGAAGGGACTCATATTTGGGTTTTTTAACTTATTTTTTATTTTTTTACTGTTTGACTTATGGTTTATTTTTCATTGACCATAGCCGAAGTGAATCCGTTAACTTTTAGAAATAGTTTCTATGAGCTGATACAGTGCTATTGTTGCCTCTGCCCTCGATCACTTCCACATCCATTTAATCATTTTTAATTCCCACCCCACACACACACACTATATATATATATATATATATATATATATATATATATATATATATATATATATATATTCCAAATCATTTTAGCCAAAATCCCAATAGAGCACCTCCACTTTTAGCTACGGCTTCTTTCATTTACTACGATACTATTTCAGTTAAAGACCAAAAGCCATAGTTGAATTGAATAGGGCCTATCAAAATGGCTTTTGTTGCCTTTTTAATATGATCTTTTTTCTTTTGTATTGTTCATGAAGATATAATGGTTTTTTAAATTTTCTCTTATTTTTAAAATTTTTTTTAATTGAATGTCTTAGGTAAAAGCCAATTGGCCCTACTCAACTCGGCTTTTTTCAGTTTCAGCTTTTTTTTCACTATTCAGTAATTCGCCTTTTTCTATTTTTTTAGATATTTTAGGTTTTTTTGTATTTTCTTTTTTCCGTATTCCTTTGTATTGTTCGTGATGAGTTAACATAATTTTTCTATTTTTCAAAATTTAATTATGCCCAAAAAACTAACTCAGCTACAGTAAAAAAAAGTCAGCTACAGTGAAATTTCAGTCAGAAGCCAGAAGCCATCGCTATTATAACCACTATAATACTTATTTCAGTAAAAAACAATAATCACAGCTAAAAAAATATCAGTGAGGTTAAGTAGTCTATCTGAACTTGGTCCTTCGTATAATACCAAACAACCACCGCGTCGTCCATCCCAAATCGACGAGATATGATCAGCACGCCGGCACCAACGCTGGAGATGCCACCACCGCGCTTTCTTCTTCGCACAGCGTCACGCACTGCATTGATCAGGTGGGGGACGGGACGCCTGGCGAGAAGGAAGCAAGGAAGGTTCCAGGAGCTCGCTCGGTAGATTAGGTAGCGCTCAGTTTAGCGATGATTTATGATTTTTTTACTGTAGTTGATTTATTTTTTTACTGTAACTGAGTTAGTTTATTTATCATAATTAAATGTAAAAATAAAAAAAAACATGTTAACCCACACGAACAATGCAAAAGAATACAGAAGAAATAGAGAAGGCAAAAGCCTAAAAAATATAAAAAAATCAGAAAAAGATGAAATTATTGAATAGTAAAAAAAACAGAAATCAGAAGAAGAAGCTGGCTTTAAATTAGAATGAGCATAGCCAGATAGATTGCATTCTTCTGATCTCAAATCAACTGCCTTTACTTTGATGGATTACATTCTTCTGATCTCAAATGAATCCTTCGTATAGTTCGCAAGCTAGGTAAGATCTTCAGTCACAACCGACTCATCAAACCACAACAAAGGTCTCCTGAACTTTCTTTGATCTTGGAACAGAAGAGGAGCCCTCTTCTGATCTCAGAAGAGGGCAAATCATCAATTCATCCATTCTTTACTGGACGATCTGATGATGAAAAGAACTGTTTCCACCAGCATGCCACCCACTAATCCAAACTCCTAAGATGCCTCAAGCAGCATTCTGAAAAACCATAAACACGGTGGTTACCTCACAAGGTTTAGACAAAAGTGCTATATTAATGGTTTGGATAAACACAATAGCTTTCAACATTCACAACTGCAGAGGAAGGAAAAATTATGCTGCTTTTCTGTCTAATGTTTATCAGACTCCCCACTGCGATATATAATGCAACCTTCCTAATCTGCTTTGTCACAATGTTTTGTAGGGTGGGTCCATGCACTATGATAGGAGTAGTGAAGTTGAACCAAATCATTAAGCGAAAAAAAATCCACAACTTAAAATTACATGACGGAAGCATATGCAGTTCTCATGGACATACCATTACAGGAGTGTTGCTGAACAAAGCTCTGTAAGCAGCAAATCCGACCAAATAACCCATGAACATTATAAGGACAACATGCAAACCTGAAAGAAGAGGAAACATACAATTGATCAGTGAACACCGTACAATCAAATGCTAGCAGCTTAGACTCAAAAGTAAACATAATGTGCTAGTGTACTAAGAGGATATGCACACTTTTAACAACTAAAAAGGATGCTGCATTTGCCCATTCAAAATGTCAATTTGGATAAAATTCCAGGCATATAGATTTCATCATTAACACATTGCCTTGCCCATTCCAGGCATATAGATATCATCATTAACACACTGCCCTTGCCCAAATTACAACAGGAAGAAGACAAATTAAATTTATTGTGCTTGAAAATATATGCAGAGTAGTAGATAGTAAAAACTAAAAGTGTTCCTTTTAGTGAAACATGACTCATGCTCATGGATCCATCAAGCGTAATCCTAAAAATGCAAACTGTGGACACATGTATGCAGCCTTGGGTAGTTTGAAGTGATTGTACGCCATTGGTTTGTGTAGTACATTCTACTTGAACAAATTTGTAAGCTTTAACCACTGTAGTACTGTGCATTTTTGTTCAGTCTTAAAAACATGTTTTTGTGTAACACTAATTTAAGTTTTATTCTCACATGGAAACTTGATTACAAGTTACAACTACATTTGTTGAAATTTACGTTTTCCTAATTTTGAAAAGTTCAATTCTTGTATTAGCAGTCATGATTATGATGGCCTTCGGTTGTTTGTAAAACCACAAAACGCATTGTCGGGATTCGAATATGCAAATCCAGACAGTGGCGGACCCAGAATCAAATTTTAGGGAGGGGGGGTTAATGAAATATGACGTAGGAAAAATAAACGCACTAAACATAAAGCGAACTATATTTTGCAATCGAAAATCACACATAATTATAATAGGGACATGGTAAAAATACAAAATACAACAAAGATTGTACCTCGATAATGGATAATGTGCCTCGCAAAGCCCATAAATATATGTAAACAGTTATATGTATACAAAAATTAGCAAATTTAGTGATAAAATTAGAAATTGCATTTGTGAATAGTTATAAAGATTACAAAAATGATGAAACATACCATTAATTAGAACTGAATAATAGTAGTGCAAGTACGAGGCAATAGTATTCTACGAGATTTCATGCTTTGAAAGCGTTTTATTGTACTAAGATTGTTGAAATGCCCTTGAACAATCATTTTTTATTTTGTGAGGAAAATTATGGCCTTTTGGTTGGGTTGGACCTCTCAACAAATACACCCTTCTCACTTGATCTCTAATTTCATTGTCATACTCATTAATAGATATACGATTCGTTAGATCAGCGATGATTTCATCGGGACTACTTGTATTGCATGAAAAATATTTATGCAATGTTCGTTTCTCCATTTCTTGCAACTGTATAAATCAATAAATGATAATAAATATCACTAAAATATCAAATTGATCACAATTACATAAATTAAAAAGAATGAATCTATGTTAATGACTTCATGTTTCTAATTCATACGATATTAAAAAGAATGAATCATACCTATTAAAGTATAAATGTTTCAATCCGGTATACAGTTTCAATAATATAATCAACCTCTTGTCCTCGAGCTCTTGGCTGTCGACTCTCACTGGCAAAAGGCAAAAAAGCTCAGACTCAAGTACTCAACAAGACAACAATGAACAACCCTCTCGGTCCTCTCCCTCAAAAGAAGGCTCAAAAGGCAAAAGAATCTCAACTCACTGCCTCACCCTCTCAGTCTCTCACAGCAGCGAGCCAGCTCACGCACCTCGGCACCTCGCTGACGGCTGGCCGGCCTCAGCCTCCCCGCCTCGGCCTCCTCTGCGCTCCCGCCTCCGGCCCCACCCGCCTCGGCACCTTCGACCGGCCTCCACAGTCCCCAGCTCCCGCCTCCGGCCCCACCCGCCTGGGCCGCCTTGGCGCCTCCGGTCGGCCTCCCCAGCTCCCGCCTCCGGCCCCACCAGCCTCGGCCCCACCAGCCTCGGCGCCTCCAGCCTCCCCAGCTCCCGCCTCCGGCCCCACTAGTGTCGGCGCCTCGGCCCCCTCCCGCCTCCGCCTCCGCCTCCTCCGGCTCCGCCTCGGCCCCCTCCGAGTCCGGGACCGCGCTAGGTGCGATGGTGGTGTACTAGTGTGGGCGTGTGGTTGGCCGAATTGGATCTGGGTGCTCAGTAGTCGGTGCCTCGGTATGTATTTCTCGATGGGCTACTCGCACATCGGGTGTGCTGCCCAAATTGGTACTTTATTCGTCGTTGCCTTATTTGCCTTCACAACCACACCTCCCAGCCCCAGCCGGTGGCAGCCTGGCAGGCATGGCGATGGCCGGCGGCGGTGGCATGGCGCCCCAGCCAGAGGTAGGGGGGCTATGGGGGGTACCCACTCTCCGGCCTGAGGTAGGGTGGGCGCCAGCCCCCCCTGACCCACCGGTCGATCCGCCCCTGAATCCAGATAATGCATAAGTCTAAGATCACGCTACTGTACATAGTGACAATATTGATGTAATATCATCTATACATACGGATAACTAAGAAAATAACTAATATTAATTAATTAACTAGGTACAATCTTATGATCAGAGTTTATATTTATTATACCTCGCAGGACTTGGCACTAAGAAATAAACTTGCAGCGAAAGAACCACAAACTAACTCCAGCGGAAAATAATCCATCTCAATCCACAGTCAATCGACTGGGGTGCTCGACCTAGCGCTTAACTTCCTTCGTAATATTCCTCCTCGATGAGCAATAAAGATTTTTTTCCTTCAGCAACTAAGTTATGTTGATAATAAGGGTGAGCACATAGAGTACTCAACAAGTTGTGCATACGAAATGCAATATATAGAGGAAATAGGCTAACTTGGCTTATTTTACAGAAAGTTACATTCAACTTGTAAATACAATACATAGATTGAAAGCATACTTTAAATAAAACATGTAACAAGGTAACAATATCTCACATAGCTTGTTGTAGGGGAGGCCCCCACCTAAGCCCAGCAGGCCTGTTAGAGGGTTGTAAAGCCCAAAGTAACATGTATAATGACATGATTGCCCTTGGAAAGAATATTTGGATGTAAGAGTATGATTGTAAAAACACTCCCTATGAGAGTATATAGATACAGCCATGGGGAGACCCCGAGGGGGTATTGCTCACCTAACTCTCCACTACCACACTCTCTTTCTTTGGTCTGTAACCACAACAGTTAGCGCTGTCCGTGGGGACGACAGGAGTAAGCCTCAAGATCTCAAGAATGATGGCGCCGAAGAAAGCTTCATCATCGGCGGCAAAGAAGAAGGAAGGGGTCGCGGCGAAATCCCACATCAACACTAAGGCTTCGGCATCGGCGGTTGTGGGCGCGAACGACGGCGCTCAACGTGCGACGATCGACCCCGCCACCACCGACGCGACGGTCAACCCCGCCCTACACGTGACGCCCTACTCCGCCGCCGGCGTGACAGTCAACTTCGACAGTACCGGCCAGGTGGCAGCGAGCGGTAGCGTTGGCGCCCGTGGAGGCGCGACCGTCGTTCCTACACCCGGTGCGGGAGCGCCGAGCGGTCCCAACAGTGACATGGGCCCCATCATTGATGCCGGAGTTCATCGTGTCGACACGGCGGGCAACCCAAGAGCACAAGCCATGGTCACGGCTATCCCGGCAGCGCGACCGTGCACGCCGTCGCCTCGCTTCACGCCGGCGATGGAGAACGCCTGGCGGCGGCCTCGAACGCTCCAGCAGGAGTTAGCGGATCTCCGCGGGGCCGTGCGGAGAATGCAAGAGGCTCGGAGTTAGCAGACCCCGCCGGTGGTCGCGCCAGAGCCCACGCTAGAATGAACGGATAGCCGCAACGCCCCCACATCCAGTCGCGCCTCGCTGCGATGCGTGGACCTGGAGTCCCCGCTATCTGCGGGCCTGCAGCAGGCAGCATGGTCGGAGGACTTCAAATTCCCCAACGCCATCACGTCGTACAAGGGCGAGACGGACCCCCGGGAGTTCGTGCGCGTATACGAGACCGCCATCGAAGCGACAGGCGAAGACGACACCACAAAGGCAAAGGGGCTCCCCCTTGCGTTGCAGGGAGTGGCGCTCTCTTGGTTCTTCACCATAGAGCCGAACTCCATCTACGCATGGGAGCAAGTTCGCGACCGCCTCTACAATAACTTCCAGGGGAACTACGTCGAGCGCGTCGATGCGGATTAGCTCTTCACGATCAAGCAAAAACCATCGGAAAAGCTTCGGGAGTACTTCAAACGCTTCGCGAAGGTCCGCTGCATGGTCAAAGATGTCAACGAGACAACCATGATCAACACAGCAGTACAGGGTCTCCGCCCGGGGCCGCTAGCTGAATACAACGTGCGGAAGCCAATCAAGACAGTGGCGAAGCTCTTCGACAAGATGGAGGAGTACGCCAGAGCGGAAGAAGACGCGCGGCGACGTCAAGGCAATGACGCCGATGCCAATCCGGCGGAGGCCACGGTGAAGAGCGAAGACTCGCCGAAGGAAGGCTCTTCGAAGGGCAAGCGCAGGCAGGAGCTATCGAAGGACGCCTCCCAGCACAAGGACTCGTCGGGCGATAGGTCCAAACACGGCCAGCAGAAGTCTAGGAAAGCATGTTATGTCTTTGCCATTGAGGGTGGCTCCGAAGACAGCGCCCCCGCTGGCCACGGTGCTAGGGCTCACCGGGGTCGGGGTGAGGCTGAGGCCGGGGCCGCGATGATAGGGCCCGCATGGAATATGATGACCAACACATCCAGTGGTACGAAGTACACGACAGAGGCAACCATGACGCGCGCATGCACCACCATTGCGGCACTTCGGCAAAGCGTCGCCAGGGATAGAGACCTCAAGGTGCGGCCGCCTGTTGTGGCACACGTCCAGCAGCACCTGGACGACCCCCTAAGAGTTCAGGATCAGGGTATGCAGCCTCAAGAGGGCCTCCGACGGATTCAAGCCCATGTGCAACAGCCTCAGGAGAGCCCCCTGCGGATCCACGCCCCGAAGGGAACCCAGCGTAGGGTCATAAACGTCATCTCCAGGGGCTCCTCCCTGGAGTTCGCTTCGGAGAGGCAGCAAAAGGCCTACGTGCGAAGGCTACACCACGTGGCGGCATACCCGGCACAGGCACCGCCGGATTGGGTGCAGCACGAGATCACCTTCACGCCTGCCGACGTCGAGGGTGTGGAGTTCCCCCACCAAGATCCCCTGGTCATCGAGGCTGCCATCGCAGGATGCGACGTCAGGCGTGTCCTGATCGATGGAGGAAGTTCCGCGAACATCTTGTTCGCAGGGGCCTTCAACTAGATGGGAATCCCTCGAAGTCGCCTAGGCCCCTCGAAAATTCCGTTGTAGGGCTTCGGAGGTCAGCCGCTGATGGCGCTGGGCCAGATATGCCTACAGGTCTCCTTTGGCTGGGGTGACAACGTGTGGAGCAAGGACGTCACCTTCGACGTCGTTGATATCCAGTAGCCCCACAATGCCATATTGGGGCGACCAACCCTCAATTCATTTGGGGCAGTCCCACACCACGACTTCCTATGCGTGAAGCTCCCAGGCCCGCAGGGTGTCATCACCGTCCACGACGACCAGGACATGGCCCGACACATAGAGCTCGGCACCTGAGGCCCGCACCTGGAAGTCCAGAGAGGCTCCTAGGCTAGGCGCGCCAATACAAGGGCTTCAACAACAGAAGCAGCAGAGGCTCCCTACCTTGCCGCCACGACAACGACAGTTGAGTGGTTAGTCCCCGACCTTTTGTACTCGCTCACCTGCGCAAACGGGAATTTAATAAAGTTCACTGTTTGCGAAACTACTCACGTTTTCCACAAAAACGTGTGGAGGCTCGCCTCCGCACGCACTCTTCGGAGTATAAATAAGACGCGGATGTTGTCCCTGCGAACTCTACTGAGTATAAACAAGACACGGAGATCCCGCGCATGCGTCGGTGTTATCACCACATGTACTTTCTGGAGTATAAACGAGACGTGGTCGATGTTCCCACGCACTCTACGGAGTATAAATAAGATGTAGCGTCGAGGTCCGCCTCTGCACGCACTCTACGGAGTATAAATAAGACGCGGATTTTGTCCATGCGCATTCTACTGAGTATAAACAAGACGTGGAGGTCTCGCGCACGCGTCGGTGTTATCACCACGCGTACTCTCCGGAGTATAAACGAGACATGGTCGATGTTCCCACGCACTCTACGGAGTATAAATAAGACGTAGCACCGAGATCCGCCTCCGCACGCACTCTACGGAGTATAAATAAGACGTAGAGTCGAGGTCCGCCTCCGTACGCACTCTACGGAGTATAAATAAGACGTAGCTTCGAGGTCCGCCTCCGCACGCACTCTACGGAGTATAAATAAGACATAGCGTCAAGGTCCGCCTTCGCACGCACTCTACGGAGTATAAATAAGACGTAGCATCGAGATCCGCCTCCGCACGCACTCTACAGAGTATAAATAATACGTAGCGTCGAGGTCCGCCTCCGCACGTACTCTACGGAGTATAAATAAGACGCGGATGTTGTCCCTGCGCACTCTACTAAGTACAAACAAGACGCAGATGTCCCGCGCACGCGTCGGTTTTGTCGTCACGTGTACTCTCCGGAGTATAAACAAGATGTGGTTGATATTCTCATGCACTCTACGGAGTCTAAATAAGCCGCGGATGTTATCCCTGCGCACTCTACTGAGTATAAACAAGACGCGGATATCCCGCGCACGCGTCAGCTTTGTCGTCACGCGTACTCTCCGGAGTATAAACTAACGTGGTCGATATTCCCACGCACTCTACGGAGTATAAATAACACGCAGCAGAGGCTTGCCTTTGTGTGCAGTTATGCGGGTGCAGACAGCGCACCAGCCTCGCTAGCACGTTAAAAAAAAGAGGGGGCGAAGACAAAGGCAACAAAAGTGTCGAGACCTGAATATGCAAATTCGAACTCTCTGTGTAAACTGTACTAGTCCAGGATCATGCTAGTGCACACAGTCAAACATAGATGTAATCACAACCATACACACGATAATAATAAAAGGGAAAACTCAAATATCGATAAATCTCAAAGGTACGACCTTATGGCCAAGCTTACAATATCTCTAGCCGGAAGGGCTTAACAAAATTAGTAGGGAAATCCAAAATAAAGCGTAGCGGCCAATCAATAAGCCCACAGGCTATCGAGTGGAGAACGAAGTCTAATCCGTGAAGTCATCGTAGAACTCTCCTTCTGGAACCTCATGCTGATAATACTCCTCGCCCTCAACTGAGCAACATAGGCGTAAAGCCGTGAGTACATTGGTACTCAGCAAGTCGTTTGTAACAAATGAGTGCAATATAATATGCAAGGCTTACCAATGGAAGGCTGAAAGGTTATTTTGCATAAAAGGTATTTTCACAATAATTATAATAAATAGATCGAAAATGAGATTTAACTGAAAATAATAATAATAAATAATCAAAGGAATAAACATGTACCACTTGTGAACACCGATTCACAAGTTAAACCAACAGTGAACTACCTGTCCACCTCCAATATAAACCACCAAGTTATAAATGAAAACACTACCCCTCGTGTGAAATCACCGAGCATTGTCCATGACCGAGGACGCGGCTATCCGAATAGTTTTACACTCTGTAGAGATTGCACAACTGTACCCACAGGATGTGATTAGCCTCTATCTCAGGAAATCACAACAAGGCCTTTACAATGCTCTACCTCAACCCAATCCTGCCCGCTAGGGTTTCGCATCACACCCCCCTTGCGCTACATGGAAATCAGCAACCATGTCCATCACAATGGCAGAATTGAGTTGAAATATTACAAATTAATCAACCAGGTTTATCCCATACTAGACATGTGATTTGCACGATTAAACTCAGATCAATGGCACACAAAGTTAAGTCCTTAACATTGCCCGGGCGAGGCTACCACATCCCCCGAAGTGCTCCTACACCTCCCTCTTTACTGCACGATCACTCGCCCGAGTGTAAAACCAAATTTGTATCTCCCTGCCAATGACACACCAATGCCACGGCATAATCTTTAATTAATGTGGCACCAACCACGTTCCATATGCCATTAAGTCAAATTAATGATTTACATGTGATGATGAAACCATTCAGTAAATATAAGCCACTAAGCATCTCAACATACCCACCCATGTGACAAATAATCTAGCATCACTAGTATGTTTCCCAATTTAGGGTGACAATGGTATCATGATATTCCAAATTATCAAGGGGGGATAGATTCAATTGGGACGATAACTGCTAGTACAAGGGTTTGAATAAAAATAGCGATGCAATGTAATTTAAAATAAAATAAATAAATAATAGATTGCAAACTGGGTTCAACATAATCAAAGGACACGACTTGCCTTGGTTATGCTCAGCGAGGTACTCCTGGTCTTCGGGCGTAGATCCTGCTCCTCCGAAATCCGAATCTAACGAGAGGGAAAGCGACCGAAACAAAGAAAACACATAAAATGATAAGCAAATGAACTCCAAAAATCATGAAACCAGAACCAAAAGCTAGAGCACGATTTTAGATGAATTTAGAAAAAAGAACGGGGTCAATCGGAGCTAGGATGGAGGAGAACAGGCTCTCGGAAAATTAATCAAAAAATTAAATCGGAAAAATTGAAAAAGGTTACTGTGCTGTGAACTCGGCGCAAGGAATACCGAGTCCACCGTAGACCCGGCACATGGAATAGTACACGCGGGGCGGCGGCGCTGACGCGGTAGGGCAGGGCTGACGTGGCAGCTGCTGATGCTGCCATGTGGCTAGGGCTGACGTGGCTGCCACGTGGCTTGGGAGGCGGGGGTGGCTGACGTGGCGCTAACGTGGCTGCCATGTGTCATGCCACGTGGGTAGGGCTGACGCGGCGCGGTTCGGGTGCGGGCGGCGGCGGCGGGGATCCGATGGTTGCGGGCGTGACGCGTGGCGTGATCTGGGCCGTCAGCCTAGATCCGGATCGGCGGCGGGGATTGCGCGGCCGGGAGGTGGAGTGGCAGCCGATTGCCGACGCATGGCCGGCGCGCTACGCTGGCGTGCCGCGACGGCGCGGGGGTGCGCGGGGTGGGCGGTGCGGCGACCGAGGCAAGGCACGGGCAACGGAGCGGCGGCGCGGAGGGCGACGCGGCGACGGGCTCACCGGCGGCGGGACGGCGACGAGGGCGGGCTCGGCGACAGATAGCCCCGACGACGCGCGGCGGCCAGCGGGGCGCACGGACGGAGGTGGAGCGCTCGGCGGCGGCGCGGCACGGATCGCGCGAGCAGCGGCGCTAGTTCGTGACGCACGCGAACCGAGGATGAGCGGCGTTAAAACATGCGAATCGCTAGTACAAGGGTTTGACGGCTCGGATGCACCACGGGCGGATCCGACGCATCGAAGCGGCGGAGCGGGCGTTGCTGGTGCTACCGCGTGGCGCATCCAACGGGGCTGGGCGACGCGCGGGCGATCACGATTAGGGTTAGGTAGCGCGCGGCGCGGGAATGGACGGTGGGGATGAGGCCACGGCCGGAAGATCGGACGGTTGACGGAGGGGCGAGGCGCGGGCGCGTGGGGGCGGCTGGTGCCTCTGCGTGGTAGTGCGGGTGCGCGGGAAAGGGTACGGCGGCGGCGGGGAGCGGGCGGATGGTTGACACGTGGCGGCGGCGGGATCGGGCGGCGGGGAGATTTTCTTTTCTTTTTCTTTTCCAGAAATCCAAATAAAATCTCAGGAGCTCTAGAAAATAGCAAATAAATCCCAAAAATTCATAAAAAATACCAAAAAATTCGTTGAGACCTAAAGAATCCAAATAAAATATTTCCAAATTATGTTAATATTTATTTTAATCATATTAAATCTTTTAAAATTCTAAAAATTCATTTGAAGCTTGAATTAATTTTAGAAAATTTCAGAAAATTTATTTTTAAATTCCTGACTTTAAAAATTGCAGAAAAACAGGATGTTACAAATCTTACCCCCTTAAACGAGATCTTGACCCTGAGATCTGGGCCAACTACGAGAATTGGTTCAGAAACTCTGCTTTGAGGTCCTCACGCTCCCAGGTTGCTTCCTCCTCGGAATGGTTGCTCCACTGAACCTTACAAAAACGGACCACTTTATTCCGGGTGACTCGCTCTGACACTTCCAAAACTTTGACTGGGTGCTCCTTGTACGATAGGTCCTGCAGGTCCATTGCCTCAACTGGCATAACCTCCTCTGGCACACGCAAACACTTCTTGGTGGGACACATGGAAGACGCCATGTACCCCATCAAGGACGCAGTAGCTCCAATCGTAAGCAACCTCTCCTGCGTTTGTAATCCCGAATGCACCAACATATCTCCGCAAGCTTCCCTTTAATCAAACCTCTTCACACCCTTGAATAGTGTGATCCTGAGATACACAAAATCATCTCGCTCAAAACTCAGCTCTCTACGTCTGGTGTCGGCATAACTCTTTTGTCTAGCACGGGCGATTTCAACCTTTCTGTAGACGACGGACCTTATCCTCAGCTTCTTTCAAACAGTCTGGACCAAAAACCTGTCCTTCCCCCGTCTCTTTCCAATTGAGAGGGGTCCTGCATTTCCTACTATAAAGCGCCTCAAACGGTGACATCTGCAAACTGGCTTGATAACTATTGTTGTACGAGAACTCCGCAAAAAGCAAACAACTGTCCCACTTGGACCCATGATTTAGCACACATGCCCTCAACATGTCCTCAAGAATCTGATTCACTCACTCTGTCTGACCATCTGTCTGGGATGATAAGCTGTACTAAAATTCAGGTGGGTTCCCTAGCCTTATGGAAACTACCCCAAAAACGGGAGGTGAACTGCGATCCACGATCTGACACAATCTTCTTGGGCACTCCATGCAAACTGACAATCCGGGACATGTATAGCTCTACTACCCTGTCACCACTGTAGGTTGTCTTTACTCGAATGAAATGAGCAACCTTGGTCAATCGATCCATGATTACCCAAATCGAATCATAGCCCTCTTTGGTCTTAGGCATCGACTATGAAGTCCATACCAATTTCTTCCCACTTCCACTCGTGGACTTTTAATGGCCGCAACAAGCTCTTTGGTCTCGATATCGCCTTTACTCGACAAACATCACAAAGAGCTAAATACTCAGCGATCTCACGCTTCATGCTGGGCCACCAATACTTATCCTTAATGTCCTGATACATCTTAGTACTACCTGGATGAATCGAATACAACGACTCATGAGCCTCTTTCAACAACACATCCTTTAGCTCTTACTTCTTGGGCACACACAACCGCTGCTTGAACCACAAGGTTCCTTGGTCATCCACTGAAAATCCTGACTCTTTACCTTCACTTAAGTTCTTCCTGATCCGCTGAAAAGCCTCATCATCTGACTGAGCCTGACGAATCTGACCATCCAAAGTAGGCTGCAACTCCATAGCTGCCAAGAATCCTTGCTCAACCAACTCAAGGCTAAGCTTCCAAAATTCCTCATGCAATTGGTGACTCTCTCGAACCATCACTAAGTTGCAGAGACACCTTCCCGCTCAAGGCATCTGCAACCACATTGGCTTTCCAAGAATGATAATGTATACCAACATTATAATCCTTTATCAGCTCTAACCACCTCCTCTACTTGAGATTAAGCTCGGACTGGGTAAAGATGTATTTCAGACTCTTATGATCCGTGTACACCTCACATCTGTTACCCATCAGATAATGGCGTCAAATCTTTAAAGCATGCACTACGGCTGCTAGCTCCAAATCATGCGAGGGTAGTTCTCTCATGCGGTCTCAACTGACGTGAGGCATAGGCTACCACTCTTTTGTCTTGCATCAAGACACAACCCAAACCTTTGCGAGAGGCATCGCAATAAATCTCAAAAATCCTTATTTATATCAAGCAACACAAGCACTGGGGCTGTGGTCAAACTCTCCTTAAGTTTTTGAAAACTTTTCTCGCACTCTGGCGTCCAAGTGAATTTCTTTTCCTTCTTGAGCAACTGCGTGAGGGTCCGCTACACCGAAAATCCTCAATGAAGCGACAAGTAATAACTCGCCATACCCGTAAAACTCTCGATCCGGGTAATCAAGTAGGTGACTGCCAATCCAACACATCTCTCACTTTCCCAGGGTCAACTGCGACTCCTTCTGTTGTCGTCACATGACCTAAGAAGGCGACCTCCTTCATCCAAAACTCACATTTACTGAACTTAGCATACAACTAATTATCCCTCGGTTTGTAATGCCAATCTCAAGTGTTCCTCATGCTCTCTCATCCTTGGAGTAAATCAAAATGTCGTCAATAAACACTACGACAAACTTATCTAAATATTCCATGAACACCTTATTCATCGATACATAAAATATTTGGGGTATTTGTCAAACCAAATGACATCACTATGAACTCGTATAAACCATAACGAGTCGAGAAAGTCGTCTTGGGTATATCCTCCTTACGAATCCTCATCCGATGATAATCGACCTCAAATAAATCTTAGAGAACACTCGGCTCCTTGGTGATCAAACAAGTCATCAATCCTAGGCAAAGGGTACTTGTTTTTTATGGTGACCTCATTAAGTACTCTGTAGTCCACACATATACGCTGACTACCATCCTTCTTCTTGACAAATAACACTGGTGCTCCCCACGGGGATGAACTCGGTCTGATGTATCCCTTATCCAAAAGCTCCTGAATTTGCTTCTTTAACTCGGCTAGATCATTAGCTGGCATCCGATAGGGTCTCTTAGAAATCGGTATGTACTGTACAAACTCAATCAGAAACTCAACCTCTCTCTCTGGTGGCATACCTGGGAGGTCATCTAGAAACACATCAGGGTACTCCCTGACAACTGGTATGTCCTCCAACTGGATCACCTTGCTCTGGCAAACCATGACTGACTCTGGCTGACACTCACTGGCTGTAAACTGCACCTTAATCCCATCTGAATTGGTTAAGGTTACTGCTCTGCTCCCGCAGTCTAACACTGCTTGCTGCTTCTTAAGCCAATCCATCCCCAAGATTACATCTAGGGACTGCATATCCAACAAAATCAGGTCGGCCCTGAACTCAACTCCCTGAATGGTTATCCTAACTCCTGGACAACCTAGGTTGGATCTCAACTCAGAACCGGGGGATTGGATTAAAAGAACAGATCCAAGAGCAATAGTTTTCAATTGTTGCTTTAAAGCAAAACTCCAAGAAACAAATGAATGCGAAGCTCCAGAATCAAATAAAACTGTGGCAGGAACTGAATGTACTAGAAACGTACCGATCACAACATCTGGTGCTGCTCGGGCATCTCGGCGGTGACGTGGTTCACCGACTCTCACCACCGGCGGCCCCGCTGCCTCGCCCCGATGCCGGGGGTGCTCGCCCCGCTCCCGGGTAGGAGTCCGACCGAGTGTGGCTCCTGTGTCGGCGAATCGGCGCGGGGCCTACTCGGGGCACTTGCTAGCATAGTGTCCTGGCTCGTGACACTTGAAGCAAGTGATGGATGCTGCTGGGTTGTTGCTCTTCTGCTGTTGACCGTTGGAACCACCAGGATGCGGTCCTGACTGAAACTGGCGCGGTGTCTGGGCTAGGGTCACGTGAGTCGACGATCGCTGCCGCCGCCGAGGCACTCGTGCAGCCGATAAGAACCAAAGCGAGGCCTCTAAGATCGTGATCGGGATCTCGCTAGATCATCCTCCTCTTGCGAGACTTCTCGAGCTCGCGGCGACTCTCCTCGATGAGAATGGCCTTGTCCACCAACTGCTGGAAACTCGTATAGTCGTTGCCTATGACCTGCACCTTCAAAGCTGGATTCAAGCCCTTCTTGAACCTTTTCTCGCGAAGCTGCATCGTGGCTACATCCTCCGCGCCAGAGCGAGCCAATCGAGTGAATTTATTGAGGTATTCACTCACCGACAGTGCTTCTCGCCGCAACTCCCAAACTCATCCTTCTTCATCTCGACCACTCCATCCAAGACGTGGGTGTTATGGAAGGCTTTGGCGAACTCCTTCCAAGTGATGCCGCTCGATCCTCATGAGCGCACAAGAGTTCTCCCACCACTCGCCGCTGGTCCTCAAGCCGGTGTGCCGATACAACACCTTCTCTCGCTTGCAATCGAGCCAAGTTCAATTTCTTTTAATCGAATGGATCCAATCATCGCCTCCAAAGGCTCACGAATCGGAAAATAGGCGGTCTCGCCTCATGAACTCGTGATAGCCGAATGCCGGCGAGGTGCCGTGGCGATTTAGCTCTCGTGCTGCCGCCGTGCATCATAGCTTGCATATTCTCGCATCATAGTCTACATCATCCGAGTCCGTCACCAAAATCGATCGAGCGGGTCCAAGGCGGTGGAATCGCCGCGCAGCATCGCTTTCTCTCGAGTCCGGTTCGCCTGGCCGTGGCCTAAGGAAGTCTCCGTATCAACCATCTTGCTCAAAAGAAAACAATCGACGATCACCAAAGGCAAAAGATGAGAGAGAAAAGCATAGATAAGAGGTAAATGCGCCTAAGGGGTTTTGCTAATGGAAACCTAAACTAAAGAAACACTTAGCCAAAAGGCTAACAAAAAGATCAACAAAATTAACTCCATTAAAAGATTGATATGATCGCAATATAATGCTTTAAGGGCAATATTTGCAGCTCACATCACACACATCCGCAAATAAAATCCAACGTGTCTACTCGCACTATCTAATCAAGGCTCCCACCGGTCCCAAAAATAGGGTACATCGCTATCGCCCTCTCGAATCGCTGTAGACGACCCACGAAAGGCGGATCGCGCACGCATCGCTCTCCGATCGAACCGAATCGGTTGAATTGCCAAGATATGCTCGACGATCACCGTGATACGACGCCTCGCCTGGACTCGCGGTGTAGGCAATGGTAGAGGTAATCGGGCGCATCGCAATGAGGCTCCTCCCCGATCGCTCGTAGTTCAAGGGCGACTCCGCATCGCTCCTTGAACTTTCGGATGAGTCCGCCATGTTGATCTTGTATAGCTTGCAAAGGCGACGGATGGCTTTGTGCGCAACTCCTTATGCCGACATCTCTCCACCGCCCGTATTCTTGAAGCCGTGATGTAGTACTTGCTTGCCGACTCGTGGCGGTTAGCTCGAGATGCTCCCGATGCATTGTCCTTTATGCTTCTCATTTTTGGTGAGGTAGACGGGCAATCTTTTCAATCCGAGGTTCGCAAATGCACGCGTAGAAGTGTTCTCCATCCTCCTGTCGGGCTGTAAGAAGCTTGGGACATCTAATGCATTTATAAAGGAAAGATTAGTTTATAGCTTTATGAAAACAAATTTTTGCAAGAATGGGGTGAGAGAGAAGAATTCTTAAGAATGAGATAAGAAGATAGAGATATTACTAAATATCAAATTTAGTTGGTTTGATTTAGAAAATAAATTTTTGGGCTAACGACTATCTCCAGAACATCCCAAAATTTTGCATTTATATGGAAGGAATAATTTTAAATTAATTAATTCAAATTATTTGGATTTTCCAGAATTAAAGTTTCTGTTTAAAATTAAAAATTAATACCAACATAGGTTGAAAATATTTTTCTTAAGTTTAAAACCTCTTCAGTTATTTCTGTGAATTTTTCTAGAATTTTTAAAATTTATTTGGTATTTTTTCGAGCATTTTAAAGTTCATCGTATTTCTCAAATCTCTAAAAGAATTAATTCCAGAAAACTCTCTGGCCGACGCGCGGACGCCAGATTTAATCTCTCCGTAGTCGGATCAATCCACGCTGCCCGCCTTCACTCAACCTCTCCCCCGCTTCCTCTCTCTCCCGACGCGCTGCCAGGCATCGTGAGCCGCTCCCGCCATCCGTTCTAATCCTCGCCGCCGCTTCCAACTTACCTCTTGGCCGCTGCTTCGCCATGCCGCCAAGTGTCGATATCGGTCTCAAGCCCCGCGACCGGTCTAATCTCACCACCGCTACCGCTTACCCTTCAAACCCCTTCGCTTCAATCAAATGGCCCGGATTAAATCTTTCCCACCCGATCAATCCTCGCTGTTCCTATTCACTTAACCGCTTCATCCCGCCTTCCTCTCTTCTCTCGCCAACGCGCGGCAAGCATCCGAGCCGTTCATCGTGTCGGATTCAATCACGCCGCTCGATGCCACTTAAACCTCCGCCGAAACCTCAACAACCCGATTCAAACTCGTTCGTCGGATTGAATTGCATCCGCTCACGTTATTTACCGGTTCGCCAGATCTCACGCCCCAATCTACTCCTCATGCCACACGCCGCCAATCCAACCACCGCCTCGCTTTCTTTTTCTTTTCTCTCTCTGATCGGTGGGCCTCGGCCGATCCTTCGCCCTCGCTCCTCCTTCTTCCTCGCACGATCGACGCCGCCATTACCGCTTATTATCACCCAAACCGAAAATTGAAGACTTCGGTTTCTTCGCGTAACACCCGAGCGAATGCGCATATGCCTCCCCGTGTTCTACCGCACTCCGAGCCGCCTGCTACCCCCTCCTTTATCTCGCAATTAAGGCAATTGGTGCTCGGGCCGATTCTAGTCTGGCGAGCACCGCCGCCGCTACTCCTTTCCTTCCTATTTAAGCACTTCGAGGACCCTCCCCGCACCTCACATTTTCTCCGCCCAATTTCTCTCTCCGCGCCTGTGGGCTCATCGCACCTGCACCTCCCCTTGCCGCTACCGGGCAAAGCTCCGGTGAGCAATCGCGGGAGCCTCGACGCCTCGTGCCGCACCGCCCCACTCGAAGCTTCATCGAGGTTGCGCGCACCTTCCCGCCTTTCCCGAGTGGTTGCGCCTTTGAAGACCTCGCCCGCCGACGCCTCCCGACCGCGCCGCTCTCCGTCACCACCTTCTCCGCCATCAACGAGGTCCGTGCTGTGCATCGAGTACTCCTCGGTCCCCTCTTGCTCGTGCACCTCGCCGGCGCCGCCACGAGCGCCCGTGACCTCGGTCCCGCGCCTCCCGCCGGCGGGCCACATCGGCCGAGCCTCCGTGGCGCCTCACGAGCAGCCCGGGGACACCACGTCTGCGGCCGACAAGCCACGCCGCCACACCGCTCCCGCCGCGCCACGTGTGCGCCGATGCACCACGCGCGCCACCTCACCACCCGCCCACTCGTCACCTCACTCCCGAGAGCGGGCCCCGCATGTCATTCTCTTGACCGAATAATTTAATATCGTGCTGACGCCATGCTTGCGCCATAAACCTAATTTTCCCATATAAAATAATTCGCCGAAATTAATTCTCAAAGCTGACGTCATAACTCAGATTTTCCTTTGGGAAAATAATTCTTGATGACGTCATAAACTTTTCGGTTTAAAAATAAATCCTAAAATAGCATTTTTCTTTTATTTTGTATTTAAACTTTGAAGGCTATAACTTTTGCATTTTAACTCCAAATTGACCTATTCAAATTTCTAAATTCATCTAAAATTTCAAAATTTCATTTGGTATATTTATTTTTAATTTTTGAGTTTTATTTTATTTTATTTATTTTGGTTCTTCTCGCTTCTCGTAGAGTCCGAATTTCTAAGATTTTCAAGAGCAACCTCGGGAAGATTCTAACCTAATTCAAGAAGGCAAGTCTCTTGACCATTTTGATCCCAATCTTTGCAAATGATTTCATGAATATTTTAAATTAATTGCATGGTATGTTGTATAAAGTGATAATTTAATTGTAGAAAATTTAGATAAATACCCAAACTTGTTATACCCTCATTTGGAAATTTCTTACGATGTACTTTGTCAACATAGGATATTCTTGGACTCGTAAATGAGTTAGTATTATTTGTTGTTGAATTTAGATTATTAGCAAATGCTTAGTTTAGCTGATAAAATGTAAAAATGCTCATATGAGAAAAATGGTTAATAAATGTTTTTGATTTAATGTTTTGTTTGGAAAGTGGTAATAGATGTTACCACTGTAATTTTAACTAAAAAAATTTCAAAATAAAAATTAGACCAGGGTGGATGGAATGATTGGCTGGTGCGGTTTAGCACGAAAAATGGGATTGTGAATGATCCACCCTAGTCGTTTAAGGACCGACGCTTGTGTTTGTCCAAACTAAGCAACTCGTACAACCACAAGTTAAAATGGGTACAACCTAGCTAACTAACTTACGATAGTTTAGTTTTGGTAACACCAGTGGATAGTGGGTGCCAGGGATTTACTGGTTTACTCACAGTGAGGGACAGGGATTTACTGTACTCACATGGCGCAAGAGGGGGCTTCTGACTATGGTGGATTTAACCCTTCAGCGGTGAAACCTCAGCGAGTGGTAACTAACTAGACTAGAGTGGGGTAAAGGCTTTGTGATATTTTATCTGGGTCTCATGCCAAAGGAAGCATGTTGACTATTAAGACAATTTATCTCTTGTGGGTAAAGTTGTACACACTCTGCAGAGTAATAAACTATTCGAATAGCCGTGCCCACGGATAAGGGCGAGCAAGGAATGCATTCACATGGTAGAGTTTTGGTTTTGAATTTAAAATAAAGATGTTTGTAAACTCGGGAGTGGAAGCAACTCGTGATTTTGGTTTGGTGGATGTAACCACTTGGTGGACTTAATCTTCATTTTAAGTCTTATGAAATGGCCTATGTTAGTAGTGTAGGTGGATGGAACCTTCACTAAATTATTTATCTAATTTCAATTATTGAAAATAAACTTTTAACAAATTGCTTTTAAGATAAGTATGTAAATTTGAAATAAAATGCTGATTTCGCAAAAGAACCATATAACTTTCCTTTGAAAACCCTGCATCTATTGCATTTTTCCCAAGACTTATGAGTACTTTATGTACTCACACACTACACTTCAAAATAACTCTCGAGGAGGTCGAAGCTCAAGAAGGAGATTACGACTACTGCTTTTCGGCCATGGCCGTGATGGATTCTTTCCGAGGACTAGGACGCTTCTTCCCTACCAATTGCCTCGTGGCGTATTGATGGAACCGCCGGTTTATCTTTGCTTCTGCTGTGTTCTGTTTAAGCGAGGTCTTAAACCTCATTTGTAAATAAGACTTGAGGTCTGTGATTTCGAGTATTGTAATAAAGCGTGGTTGGTTATATATCATATCAAGTAATCGTGTGCACTAGCTTTGATCCGGGACTAGTGCGGTAATACACGGAAGATCCCGGAGCATGTTCCGGTCCCACACATTCTAACTAGGGCTTCGGTACAACGATATGGCTCATACTATCTGGCTGTCGAGACCGAATATGCAATTCGGACTATCCGTAAACTACGCTAGTCTAGGATCACGCTTAGTGCACACAGTCAAACATAGATGTAATCACAACCATACACATGATAATAATAAAAGGGAAAACTCAAATATCGATAAATCTCAAAGGTACGACCTTATGGCCAAGCTTACAATATCTCTAGCCGAAGGGCTTAACAAAATTAGCAATGAAATCCAAAATAAAGCGTAGAAGGCCAATCGACAAGCCCACAAAGCTATCGAGTGGAGAACGGTTTAATCCGTGAAGTCGCCGTGAGAACTCTCCTTCCGAACCTCATGCTGATAATACTCCTCGCCCTCAACTGAGCAACATAGGCGTAAAGCCGTGAGTACATTGGTACTCAGCAGGTCATTTGTAACAAATGAGTGCAATATAATATGCAAGGCTTACTAATGGAATGCTGAAATGTTATTTTGCGTAAAAGGCATTTCACAATAATTATAATAAATAGATCGAAAGCGAGATTTAACTGAAAACAATAATAATAAATAATCAAAGGAATAAATATGTACCACTTGTGAACACCGATTCACAAGTTAAACCAACAGTGAACTACCTATCCACCTCCAACATCCCCCGGGCGAGGCTACCACATCCCCCGAAGTGCTCCTGCACCTCCCCCTTTACTGCACGATCACTCGCCCGAGTGTAAAACCAAATTTGTATCTCCCTACCAATGACACACCAATGCCACGGCATAATTTTTAATTAACGTGGCACCAACCATAGTTCCATATGCCATTAAGTCAAATTAATGATTTACATGTGATGATGAAACCATTCGTAAATATAAGCCAGCTAAGCATCTCAACATACCCACCCATGTGACAAATAATCTAGCATCACTAGTATGTTTCCCAATCTAGGGTGACAATGGTATCATGATATTCCAAATTATCAAGGGGGATAGATTCAATTGAGACGATAACTGCTAGTACAAGGGTTTCAATAAAAATAGCGATGCAATGTAATTTAAAACAAAATAAATAAATAATAGATTGCAAACTGGGTTCAACATGATCAAAAGACACGACTTGCCTTGGTTATGCTCAAACAGGTACTCGGTCTTCAGCGAGATCCCGCTTCCTCCTAATCCGACCCAACGAGAGGGAAAGCGATCAAACAAAGAAACACATAAAATGATAGGCAAATGAACTCCAAAAATCATGA